>JH720338.1:531130-604761 GCA_000231825.2 Tetrahymena elliotti 4EA
AATAGATAATAAAAATTAAACTTTTAATTTCCCAATCAGATAAGAACATTTTTTAATTCCATTTATTTCTTAATCTTTTTATAATAAATTTTTAATTGTTTTGATTTTTTAAATAAATAAAAATATTTGATTTTGTACAAGAAAAAATTAATTTTTTTAATTGAAATCATTAGTTCAAAATTAAAATTTAAATAAAAAATATTTTAAATTTTTTTCGGAAAGAAATGTTAAATAAAAAAATATGATGAATCACAATAAAAATTTTATGCTAAAATATCTTTGAATTTAAAAAATTTTTTTTATCAAATTTTGCTAAGGAGGTAATTAAAACCTTTAAGATTAAATTTCACCAAAAATAAATAATAAATTCACTCTATAACTTTCTAAAAAAAATTCGAGATTCATGATTAATATTACTTTTTTTTGAATGAAAGTATTTACTATTTAGTTAATTATAATAGTGAGGTCTGTAATAATTACTGTTAATTTTTAATAGCCATAAATTAATTAAAAATGTTATTGGTAAAAAATATATCATCAAATATTTACAGCTTATTAATTTTATTAATTTGAATAAATTATTAAGAATCTTAAATAAAGCCAAAGTAAATTATTACAATAGTATTATGGGTGTTTTAGATGGCAAAGAATTAGAAGTAAATTATTTATAAATCTTAATTATTTCTTATTAATAAACAAAAAGGAAACAATAAATGTTCTTGAAAAGCCTCTAGAAAAGCGCTCTAAAAATGAGCTTAGTGTTCTTATCAATTTAACAAAAGATATCCCATTTTTCAAAGAATATAGAGATAAAGGATAGAAAGAAAGTATCTTACAATATTTATTTTGTTTTGATTATAATTTATAATTATTTAAAAATTGATAAAAGTTCATGAATAATGTGTTGCCCACATGTAGTACTAATTCGTTTAAGAGAAAGAATATGTCTTTGAAATAGGTAGATTAAGTTTTTATTTTACCAATTCAAGATTTAATCTAAAGATGCTTGATTTATTTTACATTGCACAATAATTAGGTACTACGGGTGATAAGTTTTATTTGATTCTAAATGGTAAGTGTGGTATTTACATTAAAATTGGAGATCCTCCTACTCTTACATGTGTTAAAGTTATTGAAGGAGGTGCAGGGTTTGGTGAAGTAGCCTTGCTTAAAAATCAGCCTAGATTAGCATCAATATTGTGCTAAAGTGATTGTCATTTAGCTACTTTGGATAAGTAGAGCTTTATAAAAATCTTAAAATAAGCTGAAGAAGACAAATTAACTAAAGAAATGGAGTTTTTTGCCAAAATGCCCATGTTTGTAAAATGGGCATCTCATTCTCTAAAACTTTTATATTTAAATACATACAGAGTAAAATGCAAAAAAGGTGAATATCTGTTTAAAGAAGGTTAATTATCAAATGCAGCTTATATAGTTTGCTAAGGTGAATTCACTGTAAGATCAAATTAATTTTTTTTTTAAGTTTCGAATACTGCAAAAAAATTAAAATTTTATATAAGTAACTTTTTCTTTTTTTAATTTACAGGCAACGAAGAAGTTTACATAAGAAATAGATGATGCTGAAGAGTGTCTTTAAAAATAAAAGCATGAGAGCCTCAAATTTAAAAATCTTCAAAAAGATAACAGTCCAACCAAGAATTAAAGAGTATTAAATAATCAATATTTTTTGCATTTAATTTAAATCATTATTATTCTTTTATTAGATGGTATTTTGGCAACCTTATGAATTATTTGGAGAGGAAGAGTTTATAGATGAAGTTTCAGATTTAGAGTTTGAAGAAAAATAAAGAAGAGAAAGAATTAGAAATGAACAAGCTCAAGAAGAATAAATGAAAATTGAAAAATAAAAAAAACTATAAAAATAATTGGAGTAAAAGAAAAAAGAATAAGAGGCCAAAAAATTACAATCTGCAAATAACAACAGCAAAAATAATGAACAAGGTAAAGCAAAAAGTGGTTAAAATACTTCTAGTAAGATCATTCAAAAGCAAAAAGTATAAAAAAGGAGTTTGAGCTAAGTTAAAATATAACCTTAAGGTGAAGAAGATGATGATTATTCTGAAAGTGATGAAGAAAATAAATAATAAATTTAATAAAGAGTAATTCCAAAAAATAAAGAATATTTAAGAAAATATTCAGTTTAGTGCACTAGTGTTATTGGAGAAGTTTGTATGATTAAAAAATATGATTTCATTCATCGTGTTTTAAGGGATACAATGTCTAGATAAATCATCGAAGAAAGGAATAAAATCAAAAATGGGTGGTTTTATAATAAAGTTGATGGAGTTAATAAGTTAATGAGTTATAGCGATTACTGTACATTCTATTACACGGATATTAAATTAAGAAATAGGATATAAGGGGCCTTAGCAGAAGATGACAAGGTAGAAAATATATTTATTGTTTTTTTTTGTTTTTAAAGTTAACAAAAAAAAATTTAATTGAAAAGGAACTTAGAGAATTTGTAAATGTTGTAAAAGAAGCATTTGAATAAAATGAGACTCTTGTTAGATTTTAGAGAAAAAGGAACACTAAAAGTGAGGATATACCTCATTTTTCCTCTAAAGAAATAAAAAAATATGAAATTCCAATACATTCTTTTGGAAACAAGAGTTAAAATTTCTCTCGAATGAATGTTTTAGAAAAAGATGCATTAGAAGAAAAGGCTAAAAAGGGGGTTAGAAAACCTTCAGATATTATGGATGAACTTGTTAAAAAATTTCACTAAAATTTAAAATAAAATTATTATGCAAGATTTAAAAAAGATAGCTATGAGCAGTTCTCCTAGATGATCTAACACATTGAACATGAGGGATTAAAGTCTATGATATAATAAGATGATAAAGTAAATCCTATACTTAAAAGAGAAAAAAGCTTATCAGAAGGACTGAAGAAGTAAAGTTCTGCTCTTATTCAAATAGCTGCAGCTAAAAAGTTTTGTAAAGTTTTACTGAAAATAAGGGATAGAAATAAAAATTAATGCGAATAAAAGTAACAAAAAGATGAATTCAACTAATTAATTGATCCAAATAATGAACTGGAATAATATAATTTTAGTAATATTTAGAAAAATCCTAATACTTCATCAATAAACTAAACCTAAATCTTTGATTCTCCAAAAAGAGAATATGAGAATTAACAAACAAAGATTACAAATTCTAATTCACCAAAAACTCCTGAAACATAATTATTTCTAAGAAGAAAGTTCTTTTCAGTAGATGCCTATTAGAACAAAAATGATCTTTTCTAAGCAGAAATGAATAATGAAAGCAAAAGAGCCTGTAACTTGGCTAAAATAAATACTTAAATAGAATAAATATCAAAAGAAAATTATTAGGCAAATGAAAGTTTCTAGCAGATATTAAAAGCTAATGAAGAAAAAGAATCACCTTTAAGAAATCCCTCGTATTTTATCACTAAAAATGTACAACATAAATCAAGATCTAAATCAAGAGAGCCCTACAAATTTGAGCTTGAAAAATTGAAAATATTTCAAATAACCTAACCTGAGATTAATAAAAGTATATCAAGCCTTCAGTTAGACAATAAAAACTCTTCTTAATCTACTATTGATAAATCTCCAATTATTCACTCTAGTAACAGCATACCTAATAAAATTGCCTCTTAGAGGTAAAAGATAAAGCTAATTAAAAGGATTAATTGTATTGGCAGCTAAAATGAATAAGATAATTCTGCATAAAATTTAATTAACAAATTTGGGGGAGAAAACATTTTAAATTAAAAATAGCTTAACCTGTAGCAGTTGTAAGCTAAATAAATTTCATAACTTAGAAGTGCAAAAAGTTATTAGTCAATAAATAATAATATCATATTTTAAAGTAAATAGAATTATGCTTTCGTATCATAGAATGGCAGCTAAATACAAATTAATTAAAAGCAAAGCAATTCTATTAGTAATAGGAATGCAACAAAAACTGTCTCAACTAATACAGATACTAGTCTCATTAACGATAATTAAAGGTTTAACTAAGTCTAGCAAGGATAAGATTTATAATCTTAATCACCCTTAAAAATTTAATAAATTATAAATAATATATTAACTCATAAAAATTAACAAATATAACAATGAATAAATAGATTTAATTACAAATATATAAAGAGTCAGTTTAATAATTAATAAAATAGTAAAATTATTATTGCTTACATTATTTATTACATTTATCATACAAAAGGTTTATTAAATCTTTTCATTTTCAATTTTTTTAATTAATAAATGTTATTTTTTATTCCTTCCTCAAGAGAAAAACAATATGATTAACTAATTTAAAATTATATTCACTTAATTAAATTATTTCTTTTCAATTTTAAATAAAAAATATAAAATTAATCATAAAAATATAAAGAAGGAATCAGTTTAATAATAAATAAAATAATCAAATTATTATTGCTTTTTTTATTTATTACATTTATCAGACAAAAAATTTATTAAATCATTTAATTTCCAAATTTTTAATTAAAAAATGCTATTTTTCATAATAATTTTGTTCCACTTCAAAAAAAAATAAATCAAAAAGTGATTAACTAATTTATTTTATACACTTAATTAAATTATTTGCTTTCATTTTTAAATAAAAAACACTAAATTAATTTAATCAACAACAAATAATATTTTAACACATAAAAATTTATAAATTTTCCCTCTTAATAAATAAAATTAATAATTAAAAAATTTAATTAGAATCTACTTTAAAAGAATAAATGAAATAATTTAATAATTGTTTTATTCTTTCAATATTCAAATTTTTATTTGATTTTTTATTAAAAAATTTTTAATTTAATTTCTAGATAAAAAAAATTAGCCCGCCGTGGGGCTTGAACCCAGGACCACAAGATTAAGAGTCTTGTGCTCTACCAATTGAGCTAGGGGCGGAAAGATTTATTATCTAAAATAAAAAAACAATTTCCTCAAAATTAAACTTTTTTATGATTTAATTATTATTTAAATAATGATTTAATGAATAATTTTTATTGTTCCTTAATAAAATATCTAGAGCTACTTAAAACTGATATAATTAAAGATAATTAGGATGCCTAATAGAATAATTCTTTTAAATATTATCTTCAAATAATCTAAAACAAACTAAAATTATATAATTTTTTTTAAAATGTTTCTGATTGATAATCTCTCTTTTTGATTATATTTAATAAATAGTAAGTTTTTCCTAAAACTAAAAATTTCTTCTTTATGTAAATTTTATAAATAAATTTCATCATTTTGAATTGAGAAACAAAAAATTTTATTATTTTGTTGGAAAACTTTTTTTATAAATCATTTGTATTCAAAATAATAATTATTTAATAGTTTAATATTTACTAAGAACCTTCATAAAGAATTTCAATAATAAAATATAAAGAGCATAACATAAGAATAAAATAATAAAATGAAATAAAATATTCTAAATTTATTTTTACCAAAATAAAACTTGATTTCTAATTTAATAGAATTATGCAGTAAAAATTTCAATTGTAAGCCAATTTACAATTTATTAAGGAAAAGCACAAAAAGTAAATTAGATCCCACAAAAATTGGATGTTTGCTTCTCTTAAAAATTTTTTGAGTGGAGATATTAATATTTTAAAGTAAAAGTAAAATTGTTTGTGATAATAGTAATTTGAGAGATTTTCTTTTTTGTAAATATTATAAAATATCTTTGATGAAAACCATAATTTTTTATATTTGCTAAGACATTAGCTTCATTTTCATAATTAAAATTTTTAAATGGAAATTTTGTATTTATCACTTACATATTTTCTATTTTTCTTCTGTAATCTAAAAAATTTGATTTTTCTCTTTTCAGAATTCTGTTGGTAAATTTGAAGCGAAATCTTAAAAGTAGATGAATTTAATTTCTGCCACAATAAATAAAATTTTTTTCTCTAAATTAAAATAGAATTGGCATTAGCTTTTTAATATAATAATTGAAATCTTAAAAATTGGATTCATTCTTTTTCTTTTTATCTCTAATAATTAATCTTTCATTTTTTTTTTTGAAATGAAAAGTAATATTAGAATTCATTGATATCAAAGTAAATATGGAAAATTAATATAAAAAAATTAATATTTTTTTCTTCTATTCTTACTTATTTTATTTTTGAATCTGAAGTGAGTAGAGAGATACTTTAATTCAAGATTCACTATTTTTTAAATTAATTGATAAACAAAGAAAGTTTTTGTAATTTTTTGATTTAAATATTCTTTAATATTTTGTAGGTTACTTGATATGTGATTATATTAGAATAATTTTAAAAAAATATTAGCCCGCCGTGGGGCTCGAACCCACGACCACAAGATTAAGAGTCTTGCGCTCTACCGACTGAGCTAGGCGGGCGGAATGATTAAATACTAGATTTTATTTGAGAATTTTTTTTTTGGATAATTATTTTCTTTTAATGTATTAAACATAAATTTGAGTAAGATGCTTGTAAGTTTATTCAAAGAAAACATTTTAAATTTGCAGAATTTATCCAAACAAAAAAAATTTTTCCATTATAATTGATTTTGTAACACAGTATGCATTAATATGAAATATGGGGTTAAAAATAACTCTAAATTTTAAATTACACATTTGCTCTAGAACCTTTTTTTTCACTAATATTGATTAAATTATTGTAAATTGCTATAGAGAAGTGATTCACAAATTGTATATTGTGTTAATTGAAAAATAATAAATAAGCTGACTGTAATAATCAAGTTTTGAGTAAAATAAGAAGTAATTTAATGATCATAAATTAAGTATTATTAAACAAAAAAAGATAAAACACATAACTGAATAATTAATAAAAATTAGATAAAAGCACAAACAATATTTTCAAGAAGAATAATAAATGATTTCAAGCTTCATCAAAAAATTTATAATTATTCTCATCAGTAATGTTTATTTATATTTATAATCTAAACTATAATTTTAAATACGCTTAATTATATTAGTACTACTATTATATTTAATTGAAGTAAGTTGCTTTGCTTAATAAGATTCTTATCTTGGCTTTACTCACTTAGTAGAAGTATTTTTATAGTTATCAGACAACAACAAATTAAACATAACTATTATAAACAATCTTGGTAATGTAGATTAGTTAAAATTATTCTTTTCACTAGATACATTTGATACTTAAAATAAGTACTTATTTATTTAATATTTTAATATTAATTGTTCTTAACATTTTTTTCACAAAAAAGTTTCCTTTTGGATAATAATAGTTTGTAATATCGAGTTTTTAATTAAGAAAATTGCTTTATATTTTTAGATTAATTTACTTAAACAAAGTACACTGTTCAAATATTAGTTAACCAAGCTTTTCAATCACAAAAATTTTTAAATGTCTAGCTGAAATCAAACTCTTTTGAACAAATTCATGGCATCATTAGTAAACTTTAAATAAAAAAGTAAATTTCATTCATTCATTCATTCATTAATTCCCTAAAAATTATGTAAATATTCTGTTTTACTTATTAATTTTAATAAATTTAGAGTTGAATATAAGAAGAATAAGCTTTGTTACTCAATTAATTCTTCTTTTGTCCTGTTAAAAAAATCTTACACTTTGTAAGAGTTGAATTATTTAGAAGAAATTCATTAATCTAAACTTTTTTCCTCTCTTGATGACTTTAAAGACTTGAAACTAAATTAACTAAAAGCACAGATTTAACAGAAGTTTGCTCATGGTGAAAAGTAGAGGTATGAAAGATTGCTTAGAGATGATGATGACGACGATGATGATGATGATGATGATGATAACAAATAAGATAAAAAGAATAAATGTAAAAATGGTTAAACTTAAAATGATAAATGTGTATGTTATAGTGGATATTACTATGATGATAAGGAGGAGAAATGTAGAAGATGTGACATCAATAATTGCTAGCAATGTGAAACTAACAGAAAATGTTCTAGTTGTAATTAAGGTTACTGGCTCAAAAGAGATAATAAAAAAGATGAATGTGAGAGATGTTCTGCTTCAAATTGCCTTTCATGCCCAAATGATAAATGCAATTAATGTTATACTCTTTATGCTTTTAATACAAAAGGAAGTTGTGTCTAATGTGATACTAAATAAGGTTATTTTATTGATATTAATTAAGTTTGTTAGTAATGTAAAAGTTGCTAATAATGCCAAGGAGGAGCAGGCAATTAATGCCTTGCTAATACTTGTATCAAAGGAACTAAATTTATTCCCTAAACTAATAATCCATAATTCGGTACTTGCCTTAGCTGTGACACATAAAATGGGTTCTTTATCAGTAATTCATAGTGCCTAAAATGTCATAGTTCTTGTAAAACTTGTGAAGGTCCCTTAGCAACTAATTGTTTAACTTGCTAGAGTGGCTAAATAATACTTGAGCAAAATAATTAATGTGGTTTCTGTGATTCAACTTAAGGATTATTTATAGATTAAGGTTCTAATAAATGCAAACCTTGTAATCTAAATTGTAAAACCTGCTAAAATACCAGTAACAAATGTACTTCTTGCTAATCTAATATGGGCTTAGATGATTATAATAAATGTATTAGTTGTTTGTAATAAGATGGATTGTTTATTGATTAAAGTGGTAAATGTAACAAATGTGATATATCTTGTAAAACTTGCTCAAAAGCTGGTGCTTAGAATTGCTTTTAATGTGCTGTTGGATATTATTTAGATTAATAAATATGCAAAAAATGTGATTAAAATTAAGGTTTTTTTGTAGCTTCAGATTAAACATGCTAAAAATGTAATGAGCTGTGCGCAACTTGTATTTCAAATGGAAACAGCAAATAAAGTTGCTTAACATGTAAAGGCAATAATAAATGGATTTATTAGGATTATAACTCTCTTAACGATAATTAAATGTTTTGTGGCCTATGTAAAACAAATGATGGATATTTTATTGATTCTAATGGAATCTGTAAAAAATGTCCATAGAATTGTGCATAATGTAGATAAACAAATGGAACTTTATACTGTATTAAATGTTCGACTAACTACTACTTTGAAGGAGATACCAATATTTGTAAATCTTGTGAAACTAATTCAGGAAAATACATAGAAAATGTCAATAAATGCAAATAATGTGATCTTTCATGTTCCACATGCACTGGGGGAGATGCTAAAAATTGCATTACTTGTTTAGCTGGGCTTATTATACACCAAGAGAGTAGAATGTGTGTTAAATGTGATTAACCAGGAGAAATGAAAAGTAAGGACTCAATGACATGCTTAAAGTGTAAGGGAAACTGTAAGTATTGTAATCCTTCTATATTAAGCTCTTGCACTAGTTGCCAACCAGGATTCTATTTGATGCCTGATAACTCTTGTTAAGTATGTGATGGGAATTAATATATCACTTCTTTTAATTATTGCCTTCCTTGTCATTACAGTTGCAATGGATGCTAATCAGAAAAAAGTAATGAATGCAAATAATGTGCTACTGGATATGCTAAAAAAGGTAATACAATCTTATCTGAATGTATTTAGTGTCCTTCTTAAAGATACTTTGTAGATTCTAACAAAGTATGTGTTTAATGTCATGATAGTTGCTTAGAATGCAATGGGACTGGATCTTCACAATGCACAAAGTGTATTAAAGAAGAAGAAGATCCCTCAACAAATGCAGGATAATGCTCAAAAGTTTGTTTACTCAGCTAATATTATAATACAGAAATTAATAATTGCAAAAATTGTGATAGTTCATGTAAAACTTGCAGGAATAAAAAAGTAGGGGAAAAAGAAACTGATTCATGTATTGAATGTGCTGGATCAAAGAAATAAATGGCTAATAGCTTTGCAAGTAATTTATTAGGTTCTAATACACAATTTAGCTGTGTTGATTGTGATACAAATAATGGATTCTATTCTGATAACATAAAATGCTACAAATGCTAAGCTGAATTTTGTAAAGTTTGTTTTGGTGAAAATGGATCTAATTGCTCTAATTGCTAAGCAGGAAAATATTTGCTTAATAACAAATGTGTTGATTGTGACTAATCTGGATATTATAAAACAAGTCACCCTACTGCAGGAGGATAATGCAACTAATGTTCTTCAAATTGCAAATAATGTGATGGACCTGATAATGTCAAATGTTAACTATGTATGGATAACTTCTACTTCAATTAAAATAAAGAGTGTGTAAATTGTCCAGATGAACTTTTCTATAAATCCAATGGTGAGTGCAAAAGCTGTCATTAAAAATGCTTGAAATGTGAAAATGGAAGTGATGAATCAAACTGTACTGTGTGTAAAGATAATTTATACTTAATTGAAGGTAAATGCTAGTCATGTCCATCAACCAAATATTTTGAAAATAGAGCCATAAATTAATGCATGAAATGTGATGATTCTTGTGAAACTTGTTCAGGGTAGGCAAAAGAAGATTGCATTGTATGTAAGTAAGGATTTTATTTTTTTGAAGAAAATAGTAAAAAAATTTGTAAATTATGTGATGAAAATAATGGTTTTTTTGTCAATTCTGATTCTTTTTGCAAGCCATGTCATTCATCTTGTACAACTTGCCATGGATAAAATGATAATTAGTGTTCTACCTGTAAATATGGTCTTTCTATGACTAAAGAATCAACCTGTATTTCATGTGTTAGTTCTGATGGCTTATTTATTGATCCTGTAACCAAAATATGTGAAAAATGCCATGTAAATTGTAAAACTTGTAATGGAGCTAGTTAGAACAGCTGTCTAACTTGTAAAGATGGATAATTTTTAAATGAGAATGGAATGTGTACTGAGTGCAAAGGTTTTGGGGAATCTCAAGACTTAAAAAATAAGACATGCTTTAAATGCCATGAATCTTGTTTAACATGTGATGGGTCTTCTTCATCTAATTGCTTAATCTGTAAAGCTTCTCTCTTTTATTTCAAGCAAGAGAAATCTTGTAAAGATTGTCCTTAAGAAAAATACTTTATTAAAGACTCTTAATGCTTAAAATGTCATGAATCTTGTAAAACTTGTGATGGAGAGTTAAATTCTGACTGCATAAGCTGTTAAGATAACCTTTCTTGGAACTCATAAGATTTATGTGAGAAATGCCCCACTTTAGGTTTTCATATTGATTAGGAGAATACATGCAAATAGTGCCCCTCCAAATGTAATAAGTGTGTTAATGATTCAGAATGCATAGAATGTTAGAATGGATATCTTCTTAATGAGACCACTAAATAATGTGTAAAGTGCGAGAATCAAGCAGGTTATTATTCTGATTTAAAGTTAAAACTATGCAGAAAATGTGATTCTTCATGCAGTTTATGCAAGGGCCCAAGTAACAAAGACTGTATATCATGCAATGAAAATTATTTTAATATGGGTTAAAATGCTTGTGTATTTTGTCCAATAACTGAATTGTTTGATAAGCAAGCTAAGAATTGTTAGGATTGTGAGAAAAGATGTTCAATATGCTCAGAAAGTGATGTTTATGAGGAGTTCCAAACTAAAGAAATAAAGTAAGATAGTAAAATATGCTAATAGTGCTAATGCAGTAAATGTTAAAATGGCTTTAATCTAATTAATGGAGCTTGTGTATCTGATTGTAATAAATTTGGTGAAAATTTTGAACAAGATCCTAATAGATAAGTCTGTAGATGTAGTTAAGGTTACTAATATCAGATTTATGATCAAATTTCAAAAAACAGTAAGCCATATTGTTCTAAAATTATTCCAAATGGATATTTTTGTACAATAAATAACAAATGCTATAAATGCAGTGACAACTGCTAATCTTGTTTATCTGTATCTCAGTGTGCTATTTGCGATTATGGATTTTATGTATGGGAAGGTAAGTGTGTACCACAGTGCTTTGAAGAGAGAAATATAGTTTAAAGTGAAGACAATAAGATTTGTTAGTGCAAGCAAGGGTATTAATATTTTCCTGCTGATAGTGAAAATAATGAGAGTATATGCCTTGAGCCTCTAAAATTAGTGAAAGTAGAAATTTCAAATGCATATTTGAGTGAAGGTGATAAAAAATATTCTAGTTCTCTAAATAATATTGTTGTATTACATTTTAATAGAACACCAAGAAAGGATGAAAGATAAGATTTTTAAATTTTCATTAACCCTTCAAGTTTAGTTAAAGATAAAGATTATTTTATTGTTTCTCAAGAGTTTAAAGACAACACAATAATAGTCGAAATAGAAGTTGATTAAAATATAAGAGTAAATGAAATAAAATACACTTTAAATGGAGAAGATCATACAATTTAACTTTAAAATGTAATATTCAGTTCAAAAGATTATAATAAAGATTAGTAAGGCTAATCTAACTAAGCAACACAAGCAGTAGAAGGACTTAGCTAAGCACTAACACCTTCTGAAGGAAATGTGAAGGTTCTCCTAGATAACTTGAAGAGATTTTAAATATTGTGTTTCTTATCCAACTTTGTTTAGGTATTAGCACCCATAACTATTTTTAAAGATTCCTTACCACCTCAAGTTTATATAGGAGGTCAGTTAGGGGCATCATTTATTTTCACTGAGTTGAAACCATCTAATGAAATAAATTTTAGCTCTAACAGCACTATTTCTAGTAGCACAAATAACAAGACTAATTTAAGATAATTAGAACAAGTAAATGATGAATTTTATAAGAATTAAGAATAAAATTTATCTGTTGATGAAAATAACAATGAAAGAAAAACATATTAAATTGAATAGCTTAACTAAAATAATTCAACATCTTTTTCAAATTCTGGAGATTAAAATAACCCTAATAAAGAATAAGAAATAGATGCAGCTAGAGAAAAAAAGAGAGGAAATCATACCAGACCATCACCTCCTAAAAATAACACCACTGACTAGAGTTAGTAAAAAGACTAAGATTAAATTTAATAAAGCTCTATTTTATAAGTTCTCTCAGGATATGGATTATAGCCTTATCTATACAGTAATTTTATTTTTGCTCATTTAATTATAGTAATATCTTCAATAATTATATTATTATGCCTTATTGCCAGAATAACACTTCCTGGTAAATAATATACTCTTTTGATTGTAGATAAAAGCACAAACTTTGTTTGCTCATTCACATAAGGATCAATAACTTCAGGGTTATTCTCTATTTATTACTCCTTATAATTTGCTTCAGGAAGAGGATTAGCAATATTTTAATTGTTAATTAATATTATATTTGTTTTAGAAATGTTTTATTTGCTCAGGTCTAGAAACGTTGAGTATATAGAGAATAAAATACCTAATTTCCTAGATGGAATAGATCCTAAACTAAAAGGAGCTAAGTCATATATATTCATTTCTTTCCTTAAGAAATACTTCATCATAACCTTATTTTTGCTTCTTCCTAACTCTCCAGTGACTTGCTCATTCATAGTATCAGCTCTTTTCTTATTGCAAGGACTCTATTTACTAAAATTTAGATTCTTCAAACTAAAAATTATAAATTTTATTAAAATATTTTAAGAATTTCTGATTGCAACTTTTTTTGTGATATTAGGAGTCTGTATGATAAAATATAGAAATATTCTAGAGCAAGATGTTATTTCTACAGAAGCTTTATTAGAAACAAAGTAATTTAGCTATTGCTTGATTATATTTATCTTAATATGTTTAAGTGTTAGCTTGATCATATTTTTGATTAGATTAGCTATTATTTTTGGTTAATCTGCCTTAGAAATATTCAATTATTTAAAAAACCGTAACAAAAAAAATCTTTTAAAATAAGAAGAATTAATTATTATTTCCCTTAATAGTACACCAATTACCTCCTTTAAATTTTCTAAGAAATAACTGCATATTCATTCACATAGTTCTAAAAACATTTCTTTGTTAAATGTAAAATAAACAACACTTAAAAAGAGTCCATCACCTAACCTAACATAAATTTTTGATGATTGAAAATTTATGCAAAAATTTAACAAAAATATAAAATTAATAATTTCAAATATAACAAATATTTCATTAATAATCTATTCAAATTTAATCAATTTATCAATCAGTCTATTCATTTATTTATTTACCTTTATCATAGCAAAATTGTTTATTACTTTATGCAAAAATTAATTAAATAAACTCATTTTTAAAGCTGAATAATATTTATATTTAAAAATATAATAAAAAATTCATATTTCCTTAAAGATAATAATTCTGAATATAAATTTTAAACAGTATCCTTTAATTAATATATGTTATTAATTTTTATCTTCTCCAACTAGTAAGTTTTAAAGTACTTGATCTGAATTCCTTAAGTTGAAAGCTTCTAAATTTGAGAAGTTAATGAACTATTTCAAAAATAATCTACATATAAATTATTTAATTAAAATTTAATTTGGTTTGGTAGGGATTATTTACAGAAGAATAACTATCTATTAAGACTCTTGGTTTATAATTATAAATCTACATCTATTTAAATTATCTTACACTCTGAAAATTTAAATTTAGGTTTGTCCTTATTTGTTTTATTTGTTTGTATATGTTTCAAGTTTTAAACAAAATTTAAAAGCAGATTTAATTTTTGATTTTTATTTAGGAAATCTATCTAATATTAAATTTTGTTTGAATAATTTAATTTTTTACGAAAAAATACAAAAAATAAATTTCTATTAGATTATTAGCCATAATTTTAATTAAGTTGGTAAGTGGTAAATTATGTTCAAATTTTTAATAAATCAAAATAAAAATTAAAAAATGTAAATTGAGATTGAATAAAATAATTAAGTATCAAAATAGATTAATAGATGTAAAAAAATTTGTTTCTTTCAAAATTATTTGTAATTAATTTTAAAGAGATCAAATTTTAGATTTTCAAAAGATGAACAGTTCTAAAAGCAAACAAAAATAAATTGTATAATAGAAGATAGAATTTAAAAAATTAAAAGATGTAAAAATTATTTATTTATCACATTCATTAAAAATTTATTTTTTTCAATTAAAAGTTTTTAAGCTCTTCATTACAAACTTAAACAAATGTTAAAATTAATTTCATGTAAATTCAAAATTGTTAAAAATTTAGATTATTTTTTTCATTAATATATATTTTTTATTTAAAGGTTTTATTTTATCATAAAATTTTTTTAAAAATATCATTACCTTAATTTAATTAAAGCTATCATAATATAATTGAATAAGATTAGTTGAATTTATTTTCTGCACTAGCAAAATGTAACAAACTATTGACTTTGGAACTCTTACTTGTGTAATTATCAGTTTTTAATTATTTTATTTTTTAATCTAAAATTTAAACTCTTAGGATTTTAAATTACAAAAGATGCATAATTAAAAGTTATTCTGCTATTTTTAATCCTTTTTTTTATTTACTTTTATATAAAGCGGAGTAGTAATTACTGAAAAAGGTTTATCAGATTTAGGGTTAGCTTTTAAAAAATGTGCTTAAATCATAAATTTGAAGTTAGATTTAGAGTAATACAATTGTATTAAATATTAATAATGTATTAGAGTAAATTTTAAAGATCTAAAGAAATGATTTTAAATTAATTGGCTTTTTAAATTAAATCTATTAATTTTGGTTAAAAGATAGAATAATATTGGCCCATAAAAAGCAAAAATTCTAGGCTCTACATTAGCAAACTGTAAAAATCTGCAAAGCTTTACTCTTTCTATGATGTAAATATGGTTTATTGGTTTATTTATATTATTTTAGATTATTTCATAGTTTAATGGTATAAAAATGTCTTGAAAGAATTTATCTGATGTCTCACACTTAATTTTGAAAGATTATAAAATTATTTTTCCTTAATTAAATTTTTTATCTAAAATTACAATTTATTTATCTCTTATAAATAAAAGAATTAACTAAATTTAAGATGAAGGATTGTCAAATATCAGCTCTGCTTTTGAAAACTTTAATAATCTTAATAGTTTAACACTTTGGCTCAAGTAAAAATTACATTTGCCAAAAACAAAAAATTTATGATAATTTGTAATAATAAAAAACTAGTGCAAATAATATTGGATCAGAGGGTGCTTCAAATTTAGGAAAAGCTTTATCTAAATGTGTTAATTTATAAAAACTATTGATTGAAATAAGGTAAATATTATTCGATCTATCTAACCACTTTTATTTGTTTGATGAAAATAAATTATAATAGTTAAATAGTAGTAAGTTAAATTCATATTTTTTATGAAATTTGTTCATTCTTTTGATTTAGTTTATAAATTTGATCAGATTATTTCATCTCAAATTTCTTATATCAAAAACTCATCAAAAAATTTCTGTTTTTTTAATTAACAAAAAGTAACAATGAAATTTAAGATTAAGGTGTTTAAGGATTGTCAAATATTTTTTACAACTGTAAGAATTTATCCATTTTGGAGCTAAACGTCAAGTAAATATTATTATTTTTTAAATATCGAAAATGATTTCTTAATTCAAATCAATAAAATCTGAATATTTGTTAAAAAATGAATGAAATCTTAAAAATTCTATTCATTTGTATTTTTCAATAAATTAATTACTTAATGAATTTATTCTTCATTTTGTAAAAAAAGCAATAACTAAGTTAGCGATGTAGGTATGATTAACTTAGCTACCTCATTACAAAATTTGTAGAGTCTCATATCTCTAACTCTAGACATAAGGTAAAATTAATTTTTATTATATTTAAATAAAAAAATATATTTGAAATCAAATACAAAAAGGTATAATAATGTTTAAGATGAAGCAGTTTTAAATTTATGTTCACAGGTAGCTAAATTGTAGAAAATTTTAGTTTTTAATCTCTAATTACAGTAAATTCAATTCTTTTTCTCATATTTATATTAAAGCTTTGTATTAATCTTTTCAGACTTCATTCTCGAAAATTGTATCTTTCTAACAACATGTATATTTAATATAATATTAAATAGAGAGAACTAAATTTTCTCAGAATTAAAGCTTAGAAATGAAATTCTAAAATTGAAAAAATTGGTTTGCTCAATTTTCTTTTCTTGAATTAATAAATTCATTTGATAAAAAGAAAATAAAGCTCCTCATCAATATCTTATTAAAGTAATAGATGCTTGTTTCTTTTTTTCATGTTCTACTTAGAATATTTTCATAAATTGTTTGAATTTATATTCTTTTAAATTTTTAATATGATTTATCAAGTATTTCAGATATAATTTTAATTAATCTCTCTTTATTTAAAAATTTTAATTTAGCTATTCATAATAAGTTCAAGTTATTATTACTTTTATTTCGTATATAAAAAAAATAAAAAAGATAGCCCGCCGTGGGGCTCGAACCCACGACCACAAGATTAAGAGTCTTGCGCTCTACCGACTGAGCTAGGCGGGCGGAATAAAATTAACAATCAGAAAAAATAATACTTTGCTAATTTTTAGCTTTTTAGTTATAATAAATTTGTTTTGAAAATAAATATTTGCTTTGTAAAATATTTCAAATAAATATTATTCAGCAAGTTAAATTGAATTAAAGAGAAATAAATAAATTTAACTGCTTAAATACTTACCAATCAATAGTCAATATGATTTTTAAACTCTTAGCAATAAAAAATATCAATATTTTTAGATCAAAAATTTTATTATAAGTAATTTAAAGGCGCAAAATAAAAGATTGCTTAATTAAGTTGTTGAATAATATTTATTTTTTTATTAATAATATCTAAAATGAAAGTTTATAGTTACTAAAAGAACGAATTTAACAACTCTCTCAAAAATGATAATGATGAGGATAGAACTGTTTTGTTGAAAGAATATGAAGTTAAACTTCATAGTATTGCATTTGAAATGGATAGATTAACTTCTAAGCTAAAAGAAAAGAATTTATAGCTTGAGGATCAAAGATAGTTTTTTCATCAAAATTATTTTCTGTCATCTAAGTTTGACTAACATATGGAAAACATGAAGAGTTCTTTTTAGCAATATAATTCTGAGTTCGAATCACCATAAAAGAGTTAAGATGTGTTTATGAATTGTGAAATAGCTTAAAATTTTGATTTAAAGCAAAAGAATTAGTTGGAAAAAGAGAATTGCGAATTGAAGTAGGTCTAATTAAAATATGAATATGAGATATAAGAGCTTAAAAGATATATTTAAAATTTATAGTACAATTTTAATATGTACTAAGATGAGATAAATGCATAGAAATCTTATATGTAGAAGTAAATTCATATTGTAGAGTAAGATTAAAAATGTATAAATTAAGTTATAGCTTTAGCTAACGAGTTATAAAAGATGATTAAAATTGTCTAATCAAAAAACGAAGAAATTAAAGATATTAAGCTTAAAAATGAATAGCTTGAAAAGAGAGTTTAACAGCATGATAAGGAAAAACAGGCTTTAGAAGCAATTATTTCAATCTAAGCTGAATAAATAGAAACATAAAAGAGTAGGGTAGATAGTGCTAGAAAGGGAGATTAAACTCCTAAATTATTCAAATAATAAATAAACAATTTATTAGCTAATTCTTAAGAAAAGAGTTGTTAAATAGTTATTCAAGATTTAGATGCCAAAAATAATAGTAATTTACATACTAATAAAGATATATAGCCGTTAGCCTTAAATAGAGTTGAATCTTCGTAAAAATCGTTCAACCAATTTTATTTGGTAACTCCAAGAAGTAATATTAGCTAAAATGTAAGTGAAGTCACTGGTAGAAGTACTGTTAAAGGAGATGATTTTTAAAAATAAGACTTCACAAGAGCTTCTTAGCATTTTTTAAATAACCTAAAATAGGATACGACTCCTACTTCAAGGTTAGATAGGTCTTAAATAAACCAAAGATATGATTTGACTACTAATAGCTTATCACCAATAGGGAAAAGCTAACCTAAAATTATAAATTTATCTCATAAATAATTAAACTTCAAAGAATGAATGAGCAAACTAATTTATTTGTTTATTATTTTTGATAAATTTTTGTTCATTCAAATTAAAAATTTCTATTTAACGGATAAGAAGTATATAAATAAATTTTCTGCTATAAATTTAAAAAGGAAGATTTTTGCATAAATTTGTATGCTAAATTAAGCAAATATTATAAAAATGAATATTATTTTATTAAATACTTTATGTTTTTGTTTTATCTTAAAACTTATCAAAATTAATATTTATGCTTCAAAAATTGTAATCAAGTTTAAATAAAGATATTTTATTTTATATTTGTCTCTTATTTTAATTATTTTAGCATTTTTAAAATTTTATAATAGGCGATCAAGTAGAAAAATATGAGTTATTTTGCATGAATAAATTATCTTTATTTTATTTCATAAAAAAGCATAAATTTAGATAAAAATATTCAAATAGATAACAAGTAATATTTAAGATTATTTTTTTTTAAAACAAATATTTATTTATGTGCCAATAATTAATAATGAAAAGTTTTTAAAAAATAATTGAATTTAAATTGAGTGTAAAGTAGTTTTATATTAAACATATCTAAATTATTATTTTAATTTTTATAATTAAAATTTAAATTTGATAAGGAAGGATGTTTCAAATATCTCTCCTAAATTTTGTTTATTTTTGGTATTTTAACATGGTGATCAAATAAACCTTAAAATGATAGTAGCTTTAAAAAAGTATAAATTAAAATAAGAAAATTTAAAAATAAACACAAAAAGATAAAATAAAAAGAAAGTAATTTTTAAGATAATATTTTATAAACAAAAATATATTTAGAAATTCATAATAATTAAAAGTTTTTAAAAAATAATTAAATTTAAAGTGAGAGAGAATGATTGATTATTTATTTATTTATGTTTGTTAGTTAATTAGTTGATTTATAACCAATCATTTTATATTGCTATTAAGATTGCCATTTCCTAAAGAATTGCTTGAGTTAGAAAATGAGCTGTTATTTACATTTAATGTTTAGATTTATGTATTAAGTGATTCAATCTATTAATTAGGTAAAATATTATAAATAAAATTTAAAATGAAGTCAATAAAATTTATTATTTTACATGTTCATAGGTGATTCTTTTATGTTCATCAGCCATGAATAATCTATCTTGGAGTTCTTTTATTTTCTTTTCAAATTCTTTGTTTTAAGCAAGCAAAAGTTAGTTTTGCTTATGCAGCAATGCATTTTCATTAATTAACTTTGTCTCTTAAGAGGCCCTCTAAAGCTAGTAATCTCCTCTAACTTCATAAATTTAGAATGTATTTTTTCTAACTTTACGAAGAACCTTTTCATCAAATACGTTGCTTAATACAAAGCTATTTTAATTCATAACTTTGGCTATTTTTGAAATTGCACTCATCAAGAAATTAGGATTATTGATACCATAAAAGATAATTGGTTCAAAAATAAAAGGCTCCTTTTTATGAATTTTTCTGAGAGTAAAGAATTAACCTGAGCAGCAGACATATTTTTCTTTTATTTCATGCAGCTTATCAATATTTTAAGAAAATGGATTTTCTTCTTAGAGTTTTTCAAAATATTGTTTGAATTCATCTTCATTTTGTTAAGATACTGAGGAATTTCTTTTTAGAAAAAAATATAATGTCCCATAAAAATTTATTCATGAAATCATCTTTTACCTCAAATTTATTTTTAATTCTCCGAAATTCTTAATACCCTTTTATTCAATGACTTTAGCAAGTCTTCCAGCACCTTCGTCCCCAATGTTGTTCCAGCTTTTCATGATTACAACAATTACCAGTTAATTTTATTTTTAATAATTCACTAACTAAATTACTTAAGTTCAATATTAAGCATTTAAATTTTAGGCATTTTTTCAAGAGCCTGTCCTATTTCTTCAGCACCTTAGTCACTCAAGTTGTTATGGCTTAAAATTAAAAGATTGATTAGTTACATATTGCTTGTTTAATTTTGTTTACTAAAGATTTAAGACCAATTTTTTTAAGTTAATTAATTAACTCAATCCATTCTTCAGAAAGTGCATTCCCTTGTCACATATTTAGCACCCTCTTTCAAATGATAAAATAATTAATAAATAAATTAAATAAGAAATGGTTATTTTACCCTAGATTTAAATCAAGAGAGATTAGTTGAGGGTGGTGAGCTATTGCATCAGAGACAAGTTGTAAGCCCCTGATTTTAATTTTGCACCACATTACATTTAAGCTGAAATTCTTTAAGTTTTCTAAACTTTTAATTCCAGGAATCAAATTTTCAATAGAATCAGAGTAAATTTTATTTTTATGGCTAATTTAAAAGTGATTTATTAAATTAATTTAAATTAATTGCTTATTTAATGTTTATTGGAGTAAAAAAGCTAAATCAATCATACTTTATGCTTAAGTTAAAGGTCTCTAAGTTATGAAGTCTCTTCAAGGTATTTGACAAGGCTTCAAAGCAATTAGAAAAGTGTAACATATTCCATCTTTGTTGATATTATGAATAAAGAAAAGTGTTAACTTAAATAGCTAAAATGTAAAATTATTACCCTAAATCAATATGTAAATATTTCAAGTCCTGTTAATTAGCTAAATCAAAAGACAATTGAATTAATGCTGCATCTGTAAGCTAGTTTCCTCTAAATAAAATTAATTTAAAGCACATTATTTTCAAGTAATTTTTTATAAATCAATTTTAAAAATTACGCTAAGTTAATTTAGAACTTCTCCAAACTTTTAACTTTTGCAATTACTGAGCTGATCTCTATGATACCATTATTCATAATGTGATTTCCCTTTAATCCCATATCTAATATTCTTAAATGCTTTAAGCTTGATAATCCTTTAGCTATTTCTTAAGCACCTAATTATCCAATGCAATTTTCACTAATTTTTTTTACATAAATATTATATTCTACTTTAAAACTTTAATTACGGGTTTTGATCATCTTCTTGGTTGCTTAAATGAAAACTTTTTAAATTAAGTCTAAGGCTAATAAGCTTAGTCATACACTAGAGCATTCTTTTAAACTCATCACCTACTTTTGGCTGCAAATAATTATTCCTAATAATTAAAGAAGATTTTAAATCTTGTAAAAACAATATAGTTCTTATACTTGAAACATAAATCGAGTTAAGTAAGGTTCTTACAAAGAGAAATACTTTTAACTATATGAATAGCTTCACGATTAGTAATTTTGTTTGATCTAAATAATAATAATAATAGTAATTAAATTTAGAAAGGCTAATATAGAATAAACTCTAAATTAGATTTTTTTTATAATGAACAAATGAATGAATTAAATTTACCCAAAATCTAAAACTAAAATATCCAAATTTTATCCTATTTAGGTAAAGCATGTATCAAATTCACTAAGTCCCTCATTTTCAATATTTGTACGACTAAGCAAATCATTATTACATTGTTAGAAATTTATTTATATCAAGTAGAAATTTACTTTAAGATAACTTTAAGTTTAATAAGCTATGTAAAGTGCTATAATCCATGAAAAAGAACTGAGGCGCCTTTGTTTTTAATAGGATTATCTCTATTTATAATTTAAAAATATATATCAAATTTAGTTTAGACACTTAGCTTAGTAAAGACTAGAAATAAAAAGCATTTTACCCTAAATCTAGTTTCAAAGTAAGCAAGTTCTTCATTTTCTGTAAGGCTTTGACTAAGTGAGTACATCCTACATACCCAATCTTATTTTACCTAAATAAATAAAATTAATATTCCACATTTGCAATTATGTTTATTTTGTAAAAGCTGCTGTTAAACAATTCAAATATTATTATGTCTGTAAGTATGCATCTATTTTAATTAGGTCTAAAAGTAGAAGATACCTTAGGTTTAGCTTGAATTCTCTCAATAGCTCTCCCTTAATATACTCTATGCCAAAAGAATTATTATGTATGCCCATTCCTTAAAAGTTGAAGTGCATTTATTCTATTTCTAGCTATCCAAAAGCTTCAAATAATGCCTACAATCCCTAGGCACCAATATCAGTGAAGTTAAGATTCATACACAAATATCTTAACTTCTAGAACTGGAGGATCTTGGATCTTAGAAACTAAACATCAATGTCCTTATTTTCTTTGAGTAATAAATTCAAATATGTTATAGATTTTAAGGATAAAACTAGTTTAGTCAATATAGGTCTTAAAAACTTTGAGTTGTCTCCACTGAGTAGAAGATAAAATGTCTTTAAAGGTGAGCTTAATTCTTGAAGCTTTTCAAGGATTTATTCCTCATCATTTTGTTCAAATCCTATTTAGTCAGAATAAAGATCAAGCATGATGTCATTAATAACCTTGTTTCTGTTCCAAGTATTTAACTCTTCCATTTAAGGAAAATACTAAAAAAGTTTGTCTCTGTGAATCATCGATTCTAAGTTGTTCTTTTAATAGCTATTTATTAATATTTAGGAATGTTGATTCTGGTTAGCTTTTATTTATCTTTTTTTGGTGAAATAAAGAAAGAATAATGATTGATTTTTTTAATAGCTAGTATTTTTTAACAAATTTAGATGTATTAATTTATCTAAAACAATACATACATACAATTTTCTTTTAATCTTGATTTTAACAAAACCATATCATTAACCTTATCCATCTCTTTTATCATATTTTTCAACTAAAAATCATACTATCCTGTTAAAAATTTTAATTTACAAGCTTTATCATTTGGAATTTCCAGATCAACAAACAAACTTGTGTTCTCAAATTTACAATTTCTTTTATAGAATTTATATCACCACTTACTTATTTTAATCAAGTTTTTTTTTATATCCCTCTTTCTAATTCATTTTTGTACTTTTACAAGCTTAACTTTGTGGCGTTCATTCCTTCATTAATTTTCATTTTTTATTATCACTTTAAGCCAAATATTTCATTTTAGAAAATTCAAAAACATTTAATTTAATTGTAAAAAAGTAATAATACTGTAAAGCAACTTAAGTTAAAAATTAAGAGTAAACTAATCATTTACTATCTAAACCAAGTATTTTTTTGATTTTTGTTCTAAGTAATAAAAAAATAATAAAACTAATTAAATTTTTAAAGATAATAAAAATAAATTAAACTTTGAAAAACTTAGAAAAATAAAACAAAAATATTTTATTCATAAGATTTACTTTGATTTTATAAGAATAGAAATGTGTAGATAATCAATTAAATATATAAATAAACAAAATTAATAATAAAATATTTTAATATTGTGGGTTTTATTTCTGAATTGTGAAATAGATCAAAAGAAAAATTGAATTGCTTGTTTTAAAAAATATTTAGTAAATAATTTGAAGGAATTTTAGATTCAATAAATATAATTAATTAGATCTAATGTAACATATAGACTGTAAAGAGGTAATGAATGATAAATAATTTTATGAGATAAATTTAAATTTACTTTATATATTTAAGATTGAAGATAAGAAGATTTGTATATACATTATAAAAAAAGAAGAAGTGAATTTTGTTATATGAAGATTGTTTGTTTGTTCAAAAATTGCTAAAAAGCAATGGTCTTAATTCTTGGCTCCATATTAAGGCCACTAAAGCTGATAGAGTTGATAAGAAAATTTAAATAACTAAATTTTTTGTGACAACTATATTTGTGACCTTCATGGGTCTATATTATTGAAAAATGTCTATTTCTTATATGAGATTTTGATATAATTCTTGAATATACCAAGTATATTCAACATAATCAACATGACTATTCTCTATTTCGTTGACTACTCTACTAAAACTTGAAATTAAAGTTGAATAAACACAGCTAGTAAGCTATATATTTTTATTTGAGTATAGTTCATAATTAAAAGAAATTTCAGTGAATATGATTTTATTGTTCATTATTAAACCTTAGTGGAGCGCTGATTATTCATTAATTGCAGCTGCTGTCATAAAGCACTTAGATGTCAATATTAAAAATAAGAAAAGATCTAATCCAATAATTAAAATATCTACAAGATTTAATTTCAAGTTAGTACTAATTATTCCAAAAACGCTAAGCAAAACAAAAATGGTAACTCCCTCCATAAATACCAAGTAGCATGAGAGAAAAAAGTTCGATCTATCTTCAAACGGTTTACCATAATCCATAATTACCTATCTCATTTTTCCCCAAGACCTAATACTTATAGGACAACCCATAGTCAAAGTTGGTAAAAGTTTTTTTCTATTAAAGAGATTAATTGCTTCTACTTTTTTGGGTGAGATCAAATATGATAATTAAATTAATAAAAATTCTTTTCTTTTTAAATCATTAAGTAAAATATAAGCGATTTCAGTAAAGTAGAATAAGCAATATGATTCTACAATCATCATTAGTGTAAAACAAACGAAAGTATAAATATCAAATTCTTAGCTACCATGAATCAGAGGATATATTCTATCAATTTAAAAATAATCAAATTATAAAAAATATCATAAACTTTTATTAAATACTTTAAGAAGATATTATAGACCATCCTAACTAAAACTATGCAAAACGATTTTAAAGTAACTCTTTTATTACTGAAATTAGAATTGTAAAAATCGATTAAATATAGAAGGATATTATAGCAATGCACTAAATTGTCTAAATTTCTCTCATGATTCAGTATTTTCAATTTTTGTCTTCTTCTATTTAATTCATATCGTTTTATCTCATAAATGTAATTCATTTAATAATAATGTTACATGTAGTTTGATCCTAATTTTTGCATTATTTGTTGTGAAGGATTTACTATAAATTCCAAACAAAAAGTAGATAGTTCTACTTCATTTCTTTGAATGCTATTATGCAATTCTTTTTGTATGATGCTAGCATCTTAGTGTTTCCAGTATTTTCTTAGATAATCCTCAATCAAATCTGTCTTTTTCAAGCTGCTGGTCCTATATTTCTAGTATTTCAAAGTGTGCATATAGCCTGTTAAATAATATAAAAATAAATAATCAATAAAAATATCTTGCGTATTATTAACATCATCTTTGATATATCTATTTGTCCAAAATACAGAAAGAAGGTTTTTGGTATGTTATCAAATGACATCAAAAAATTAATTAATTTGTTTAAATAATAATAAAATAATCTACCAAATTTTATTGAGAGCATCAAATACATGAGGAAATTTATAAATATATACTCTGAGTAATAAAGAACAATACTTTCAGTAGTATTTATCTTCACAAAAACCATAATTGTAATTGCTACATAGCATATGTAAAGAGCTATTAAATGAAATGTGCTTTTTACAAAAAATCCCATATTATGTGCGAAATTAAAAGATCCAGTTTTGAAATAAACTATTAGTGAAGCCAAAGGTCCAATTAAGAAACCAAATATCATAAAATAAGTTAGAGTTTCTAGAAATTAAGACCACCTAAAAATAACGTCATAGGGTTTCCCAATTATCTTTGATTTTCTTGACTTGGATGTCTATCTCCTTTAATGTTTTTATAAATTAAAAAGTTAACTAGAAATATGCTAAAGAATTATTATTTAATTAATTAATTAATTACCTTGAAGAAATCTTTTGAAGTTAATCTTTTTATACAATTTCACTTTTGTCATCTTGAAAATAGAAATTCTTTCTTTAAGATAACTCACTAGCTGATCTTGATTATGTTTTTAAAGTAGAATCTGTTTTTATTTACTCTTTTTCCTTGTTAAGCTTGTTTTCATGATGAGTAATTTAATTATTATCTACTACCTATTCTTAATCTATTCCTTCCTCTTCTAGCTGTGGTTATTATTTATCACCATCGCTTGAGAAGATAAGCTAAAAGTTATTTGAGATTAGATTCTTATGATAATCAAATTTTGGCAAAATTATTTTTTTTCTATAAGAATACTACTGCTACTCCTGTGTCTGGCTGCTTTAATTGCTAGTGACATCTTTGTAGTTAGTTTATCTTTTAATTTTATTTGATCTATTGATGTTCTTTAGTGGTATGCTACTAAAATAAATCTAATTATGGTATTTGTACTCATCTAAATTTTCTGAGCTATTTTTCTATTCAACTTCAGTATAACCATTAAGCTTTATTTCAGGCATACAAGATTTTCTTGATATCAGTTTGATGTCATCTAAATTTTATAAATGAAATGTGTCTTCTATAATGTCTGATTAACTTTTTGATCTATTTCTTTTATGTTAATTCATATATTTTCTCAAAATTTCATCACTGGTGTACTATACTATAAATTTATTTATATAGTTCTCACCTCTACTTACTTTTAAAATTAATACTTAAATCTAACTTTTATACCAATGAATTCAAACATTTACTTTTTGAGTTCTTCAAAGTTATTATTTACGAAATTTTCCAAATTTGCTCAAATCAAATATAATTTGTGCGAAGTTAAAATTTAAACCCATTTAATATTTACCTATTTATGTCATCAGCATTAATCAACTCAAGTATCATAAAAACTATATAAATAGTAAATAAATAAATATATTTCTATTGATATTACTTTTTCACATTACATATTTCATATTTTTAATGTATACATATAAATAAATCTTGATAAATAAGATTATTTTAAAAATGCCAATTTTAACAGATCTCAAAATAAAACTTATTTGTTAAAAATAAATTTTAAGCATCATAGCTTTTAAAACAAAAAATTCTTACTTTGAAAATAATGATTAAATAAATTTTCAATGAATCTGTTTTTTTCTGAGTTTTGCTTTCAAATGCTATATATTTTATATAATATTATTTGAGACATCAATGCTAAACTTAACTTAAATAATAGTTATTTTTAGTTTAGAAGATAAAATAAGGGTATTCAAATTATGACTTAATCAATTTTATTTGTTTACAATTATTTCATAACAAAATTTATATCTAAGTTTTATTCCTGATAATTTCAATAAAATAATCTTTTTGGAGATTTTGATTTATTTGAAAAATAACAATATTGTTAAATTTTTATCATTTTTTTTGAGAAATAAAAATCTCTAATAGATAATTTCAAAATTCTAATTTTAAAATTCCTTAATAATCTCCATAGTCTATCCATCTATTTTTCTCTTTTACCTTTATTAATAAAGTTATTTTCTATATATTTTCTTACACATAAATTTTTAAGCTCTAAAAAATCCAACATAGATCTAATTTTTAAATTAAAATTTTTTATTTTTTTTGGTCTCAGATTTTTTATTGATTTTTACATTAATTTGAATTCAATAGATCGAAAAGTGATTTACATAAGTAGTTTTTAAAATTAAGTAAACAGGAGTTTTATATCTATGTAAATATAATATATCATCATGTTAAAGACGAAATTATTTCATATTTCGTTTTTAAAATTAAAAATAGCGAAATAATTACATTTAAATTTGATAACTTTTTTTTACATGTAAAATGTAATGTATTTTATGAGAATAAAAATTTTAATGAACTTAAATCTAAATTGAGAATTATTTATAAAGATCTTTCAAATTTGTCAATTCAGCTAAATTAAATATTATTATTTAACAAGAATAATAAGCTCTGATTTTAGATTTTTTCTTTTTAAATTTTAAGAAGTAATTTAGGATGGTTGGCATTGATCATAAATAAATGCTAAAATAATACATTTTTAATTTCATTTGTTTATGATGTTAATTTGAAATATTTATACTTATTTTTGGAACAAAATCAATAGGATTCACAAGATTTTACCAAGTTATTATTAAGAGATAAGTATTTTAATAAAAGAAAATAGTAAGACATCTTAAGAAATTAAATTCTTTTTTATATTATTATTACATTCATATTTATGTGTATGATTAGATAATATTGTATTATTTTTTGATCTAATAATTAAGGATTAATAGAGTTAAAAAAGTATTAATAAAATGAAATCTATACTAGCTATCTTTTTAATATTAGCTATAACTTGTTATGGCCAAGATTACAAAACATACTATTTTGATCAAAAAGTTAATCATGAAGGATTTGAGATGAATGATTTAACTTTTAAATAGAAGTATTTGGTTAAAGATGATTTCTATAGATACGATAAGGGACCCATCTTATTCTATTGCGGTAACGAAGGTCCTATTGAAATGTTCTACAACAACACTGGTTTCTAAACCCACACTTTAGCCTAAGAATTAAATGGTTTGGTTGTTTTCATGGAACACAGATATTTTGGAGAGTCTTGGCCTTTTGGAAATGAAGAAGAATCTCTTAAAAAGGGAAATAATAAATATTTGACTTCTCTTTAAGCTTTAAATGATTATGTTGTTTTCTTAAATTGGTACAAGAAGAGTTTAGGATGTGGTGACGATGAATGCCCTATCATTGCTATTGGAGGTAATATTTTTTAATTAAAACCTTTCTCATTTTCATTTTACAATTGACAGGTTCTTATGGTGGTATGTTGGCTGCTTGGATCAGAATGAAATTCCCTAATGTTATTGATGCAAGTTTAGCTGCTTCTGCTCCTATTTACTAATTCTTAAATAGAGAAGGTTTGAATCAAACTCTTTTCTACTCAATTATCACAAGAAATTATGCTTAAAATGGATGCAGTGATAAAATTCACAGAGCTTATTAAATCCTAAGCAACTTAATAGAAACTCCAGTTTCTTCCAAATTATTCAAGGACTAATTTGATCCTATTTTTGCTAATATTACTTAAGCTATGAATACTTGTTAACCTATTACTAACAGCACTGGTTTATAAGATTTAAGAAGTTATATGGATACTGCTTACAGTTACATGGCTATGACTAACTATCCTTAAGCAAGTAGCTTCTTGAGATCTATGCCAGCTTGGCCTGCAAATGCTTCTTGTATTCCTATGGAAGCAGTAAATAACAACTCAACAGTATTTGAATTGTTCTCAGCCATTAAATAGTCTACAGATACCTTCTACAATTATGATCAATCAGCTAACTGCTCAGACACCACCTAAGGTGATGATGGAGCCTCAGATAACGATATGAGTGGTTGGAATATTCTTGCTTGCTCTGATATGGTCTTACCTATGGCTTCTAATGGTAAATCAGACATGTTCTATAACTTACCATGTAAGATTATTTTTTTTTATAAAGAAGATAATTAAATATTAAATTTAATATAGGGAATTTCGAAGAATACAAACAACTTTGCAATGAAACTTATGGAGTTACCCCTAACTACGATTGGGCTTTAGATTTCTATGGCGGTAGAAACGATTTCGAAATGCAAAATTTCTCAAACATCTTCTTCTCAAATGGTATGTTAGATCCTTGGAGTGGTGGTTCACCAACTGAATACCTCAATGAAGATTTGGTAAGCAATTATTTAATTAAATCCTTATTTTTAATTACTTTAATTTATTAAATTAGCCTACATTATATATGTATGCCTCTGCCCATCACAATGATCTCCGTTTACCTCAAGAAGGTGATCCAGAAAGTGTTGTATAAGGAAGAGAATTGGAAATCAAGTACCTCAAAAAGTGGATCCAACCTAAATTACCTCCCAATTATTTTGTTAAAAAAAGTGACTAATGAATAATAATAAAATAAATAAATATTCTATTTATATCTACAATTAATATCATGAAGAAATAATTCAAAAAAATTAAAATCTTTCAAAATTCTATTTATGTGAAAATCTTTTTTTTACTAAAATTTACTTGAAAGCTGTTTAAGAGAATTGCTAAAATCTACAAAACTCAATTTTATTTTGTTTGTTTTTCAAATAAAATTGAAGAATAGTTAAAGAATTCCTTTGATAAAAATACAAAAATATAAATAAATTGCTCAAATAATGTTTTTTAAGCTTTTTAAATAAAAATAAACCTAATAATTTATTTGATAAAAGTATATTCTTTTATTCAGATTTTAATTATTAACTTAAATAGAGTTTATATTCTGATTGAAGATTGAATAGAAGAGAGTTTATATTCTGATTGAAATAAAAAAATTGGTTTAAAATATGTTGATCAACTACATTTAAATTATGTTAAAAACACATTAAATGTTTTAGTGTTTATTTGGTAGAGAAAAAAAAATAGAAAACAGTATTCTTTCAAGGATATTTATTAGTTTAAAAAAATTTGGATAAATATTTTGAGAATTTTTTGATAAAAATATTGCAATAATAAAATAAAAAGAGTAAAGTATTTTGATATTAATATATATTTCTGGCTATTTATTTCATTTCTTCTTTGGTTTTCTTAACTTTTAAAGTTTTAAATCTTCAGCTTCAATTCTTGTTTTTTCCCTATTATGATATTAGAAACAAAGAAAGAAAGCTTATTATTAATTATTTGCATTGATATTATTAATTACTTTTATGCTTCATCTATTTTACTTTTCTTTATTAATTCTCTGTCCAATCTAAAGGTGCTATCACTTTTCAACAAATTTTAATCTGCAGACCATACTTCATAATGGTCATCTATTTTCCAGAATAATTTTCCATCAAACTACAAGTATGCTAACCAGTTACCAGATCCTTTAGAAATGCAAGCCTAACATTCTTCTTCATTCTTTCCATTTCCATCAGAGCTTACTTTATAAATAGAAACTTCAAGTGAATCATTTTCTAAAACATTTTCTGGTTTCTTTTTTCCTCCAAAAAAGGAGCTGATAGAATTTGAAATTTTTGCAATGTTGCCTTCAGACTGTACATATTTTAATTAATAAAGACATTATTATTCTTCTATTTAAATAAATAAGTTATTTTACTTAATAATTAAAAGTAATAACACCCTTTAAACTATGCTTTTTATTATAAAGTTCAACTTTTCCTCTGTGGTGTAAACTTCTATCTCCCATCAAAAGACCATCTATATAGCTTTTTATTTCAAAGGGGTTTTTTAATTCTAGTGCAAAAATTTTAAAATAAATACATTTCTGCCATTTAAGATACTACTTCACAATCTTTAAATTAGAATTTTTATTCTCCTATTGCTTTACCAACTAAAGAATTCAAGCTTTTATTTAAAGTGGCTTTAACCTATTTTTAAAACCAAAAAATTGAATCAATAAAGTATGATTCTTCTTTTGATAATTTACTTAATGAGAATGGAACTATCTGTAGCAATTATCAGGACCAATCATCATGATGCTTGCTATAGGAGGATGAGTACTAATTTGTTCTGCAAAATACTTAGTTCCATCACTTTTTTATAACTTTTTTAAATTTTTAATTTTTAAAAATGGATTCCTAAATTGAAAAGTTACTTATATAGTCTCTCCTAAAGTTGGCTCAATTGGAGCTTTCATGTATAGCACTTGACAATTATGGTGGAGTCCAGAAATCTAATTAGAAATATATTTTAAGTTAGATTTTATTTTAATTTTAAATTTTACAATATGTGCACAAACTAATTGCATTTATCTTAAAGGGTCGCTTTATGCAGCTTCTTTCAAAAAATCAGTCTAAACGTGGTCACTTATTTGTGTTAAATAATTGAATTAGAAATGAATTTATCAAAATATTAAAGTACTTAGCAGTGACTTCAAGATAGCTAATTTCTGCACACATAGCTGCAGGTCTTGATACTTGCATAGCATTACTAATTTCACCATTATAAAGCTTAACTCCTATCTATTTTAAAATATTGACCATAACTGCTTTAGTGCTGTTGTCCTCTACATAGTTCATTTTAAATCCACCTAAATATATAAAAATGAGTCTTAATCTAAATTTTTGCACTAAAAAAGGTATCTTTCACCTTTCTGAAGTCTGCATCTATGGTAAGGATAAGTCTTACCCTCTTGATGCATTTCATTTTTTTCTAATGTTTTCATAATTTGCTACATTTAATCAGGATTAAATCAAAAATTTTTTTAAATATATTAATTAATATAAATTCCTTTTTCCCAGTTTTTAATAATATTATTAAAAGGTAAATATTTTTAGGTGTTGTTTTTTAAATATTGGTGAATGATAAATTTGATTATCTCCCTACCTACCTACCTACCCAAAAGAGAGAAAAATATCCTCAAAAAATTACTTACATATAGTATAATATTTACTATCATCAAATACAAACTAATTTAAACTTATTGCATACTAACTTCTTTTCAAGAAATTAAAAACCATAAAAAAATTTTGCTAAAAATGAATAATTGAAACAATTAATTATTATTTGTTGATGAATAAATAATATACAGAGATAAGTCTTATAAACTAAAATAAAGATTTTTATGAAAAATTGTCAATAAACAAAATGTTATTTGTATTTTTTGTCAAATAGGTTTTTCTTTGTGTGAATTTGTTTTTGTTTAATTGATTTTTTCTTTTACATTTAAATTTATCTTTTTTATTTGTTAATTTATTTATTGATGAAATTAATTGATTAATTTTTGTGATTATTTTTTATTTTCAGATTAAGATGCTCTTTTTATAACTCTTTTTTTTATTTCTTATTCAGAAAACTTATTTTGTTTAATTTATTTTTGACAAAAGTTAATCATCGTTAAGGCTATTCAGAAATTATAAGTAATTTTATATAATTGAACAATTTCGGTGACTATTAGATTAAGTTAAGAATAGTAAAGAAAGAATAAAAGACACTTTAAGATTTCTTTATATGGGACTAAATTGCGAGAAAAAAAAAAAATTTAGAATTTTTAAAAAAATTATTTTTATTATTAAAGAAGATTTTTTGTTGTAGATTTTTGCTAATCCTCAATTTCTGCGAAATAATTAGTTTGATGCTAAGAGTTATGGAAACTTCTTTTGATTGTAAATATTGAGTTAATATATGGGAAATGGTAGAGAACCCAAAAAGATTTAATCTGATTTGAGTCTCTTTTCTATCACAAACTGAAGAATAAAAAAGGTGTTAATGAATAACATTTAATTTGTGCTCCATTTTAAAATTCAGTTTTTTTGAGTAATAGAACCTTGCTAAAAAACTTTTCAATTTTTAGTTTCCATTTTTTATTATTTTACTTATGAATTGGTAATTGTTAGTATTTAATTATTAATTTTTTATATATAAAATTGTTGCTTTTTTCTTCTTTGATTTTCTGTTTGATAATAATTGATTGCTATTGATCAGCTTATTAATTTTTAATTATATAATTTAATTCGCCAAAATATAAATGATTTATTTAGTATCTGATTGTTTAATTTACTGAAATTGATTTCTTGGGGAATTTTTCAAATAATAAGAAAATCTAAAAAATTAATTAAGAAAAAGATAATTTTTTATTTGAAGAAAAGAACTTCAGAAATTCAAAAAAAGAAAGAAGGAAAAAAAAAACAAAACTTTTGAATTTAAAGAAAAAATAAGGAAAGAGAAAAATTTCTAAAAATAACCAAATGAAAGTTTTTAAAATTTTCTATTTTACTAAATGATAATAAAAACTCATTTGTAATTAGAAATAGCAGTTTGTACTCTGAAATAAATTTAAAATAAAATCTTAATTTTTTAAAACCCGATCAAAAAATGATTGTTGTGACTCCCTTACACCAAGTTTTTAAAATCCAAATTATTTTAAATTTAATAATTACAAACATACCCGGACAATAAAACTCCCAATTCTTCTATTACCCAGCGCTTCTTCAATTTTAAAATATATTTAGTTTAGTTAGAAACATCATCATCATCATCATTTTGAGAGGCTAGATTCTTGAGGAGATTGAAAAAAGAGAGAATAAAAAGAATAAATTTTTAATATTTAAAACAAATAAATAAAATTTAAAGAGATAAAAAATAAAAATGAACAAAAGAAAAAAAGACAAATAAGCACAAGTAAAAAAGCAAGAAAAAAATAAATACAAACAAAAACAAAAAAGAAAAAAATAAAAAATAAAGATATAAAACATCAAGATTAGAGAGAGAAGTATGCCAAATTTTTATGAACTTCCTTTTTGAATTTAAAATTTGAATCAAGATATCTAAATAATATAAAATAATTGAAAGATATGGAAATATCTTAGAAAAGTTTCAAATGAAATGAATTTTTGAAAGAAAGCAGAAATAGTTAACAGAAATTAGCGAATTAATTTGTTTAGAAATTATGAAAAAATAGCTTAGAAATAAAAAAAGATTAATAGATTATAAAAATGTTTTAGAAATGTGAAAATGAAGTTTTAACTAATTAAAAAAAGAAGATACTTTATATATAATTTTGTATAATTTACTATTAAGGGTTAATTAATAACTAACTAACTAAGTATGTATAGAGGGATAGATATTAATTGATAATTAGATTTGTTTTTATAAAGATATTTTTAATAATTATTAATTAAATTTTTCAAGTGTACATTAATTTATTTATAGCTAGCTTTTCCTGATAGAGACTTAAAATGTATTAAGTTTCTTCTTTTTTCCTGAAAGAGTTTGTTATGGCTAAGATTTTAAATAAAATAAATTCCTTTTTCTGGCTCTTGATGCATATAAATTTTTAAATATAAATAACAAATAAACTATTCTTTTTCAATCATCTAAGTCATCAAATAAGTCTTTCTAATTTTATCAAATTTAAATAAATTTAATTTTGCTTTTATTAATTCTATTTGAATATTTACGTCATTTATAAGGTCATCGAAAAATTTATCATCTTTATTGGGAGGATTAATCTTATTGTCTAAAGCTAATCTAAGGGCTTCTTGGAAGATTTTTACTACATTTGTTCCATCGGCAGCAGAAACGAAATAGAAAGGTAAGTTATGTTGGGTTGCAAACTTAAACTATTTGTTGGTGACATTACGGTCAGCTATATTTATTTATTAACAAGATTTATTTAATGCTTAATTTTAACATTGCTTGCTAATATAAATGAAAGAAAATGATATTTACCATCAATCTTATTAGCAATCAATATGCAAGGGATATCAGGGCAGTGCTCTCTCATTTCGCTATACCACTTTTTAAGATTTAAATAGGTGATTTTTCTTGTAATATCAAAAACTAAAATGCAGCAATTAGCTTGGAAATAATAAGAAGCATGCAAAGTTTAGAATTATTCTTGGCCAGCAGTATCCCAAATATCTAAAAAATAAAATAAATAGTTAATGAAGTTGCTAGAGAAAAGACAAAATATTTGATAGATAACAATTAAGAGTTTAATTTACCAATTTTATATTATTTTCCATCAAGATTAGCTACGTGACGATACATAGTTAATGCATAAGTTGACATATTTCTTTCTTCGCTAATTATTATAAAAATATATTTTAGAGGCTTATTCAATAAACAAGATGCATAGAGGTTCATTAAATTTAAAGATTATTTACTAATCATCAAGCAAGAATCTTTCAACAAGCCTATTTTAGAAATAATAATTAGTTAATATGAAGGACTATGAATGAGCACTAAATGAATTGAATCCAAAATAGACTCTTGTAAGAATTATAATGACTGAAAATACTATTTACTTTGATTTACCAACTGCTGAGTCACCTAGTAAAATGACTTTCATATCGCAAGGAGAAAATTCCTTAGCGTCGTATTCTTTGACTGGCTTCTTTGATTTTTAATCCATTTTAGAAAAATAAATTATTAAGTAAGTAGCTTTTTAATTGGTTTTTTAATTTTTTTATTTTTAATTTTTTTTAATTTTTTCTTTTAACATGAGATGTACCACTTTTCATGTATTTAATCCACTTCATGTTGATTTTCTCTTTTTCTTTTGTTCTTTAGGATCTACGCATCCAAAAATTTTAAAATGAATAGATCTCTGCATTTCCTTCTTATTTTCTTTTTTCTAGGGTCAATTTTTTAAAGCTCTTAATTAAACATTTAAAAACCTATATTAAGTACATAATATCTTACATGCTAAACAAATCATTTTTCAAATAGAGTGTTTCTTAATAATTCTTAATTATGGTTTATCCATTCATTCATACATTCATTAAAATAGTCTCTATTTAATTTGAATGTTTCATTTTTTTTAGTGGTTAATCCTTTCTAATATTATTCATAACAGACTAACATTTATCAATCTTTAAATTAATTAATTTTGTGGTAAAAATCTTGCTCTTAAATTTCTATTCAAAAACTTAACGAACATATTCAAAAATAAATAAAAGTATCTTTGTCAATAAATAAATTTAAGATATTTTCTTCGTAAAATTTAAAAAAGAAATTATTTATTATTTTCCAATATGCAATAGTAAGAAAAAATAAAAAATATTCTAAAAACTAAAACATAAAAAATAAAGTTATACAAATCTTAAATATCCAAGCAATAAAGAGAGAGTAATTTAGAAATGTTTAAATGAAAAGATTTAAATAAGTTTTGTTGATTTCATATAATTTATTTTAATTCATAATTTGATTTTATCTTTTGAATAATTTAAAGTATTTTTTATTTTTATCTTCTTTATTTTCTTCATTTATTTGCTTTGTTTTTTATTTGCTTGTTTTTCTTGTTTTTTTATATGTTTTTATATTAGATTCTTCTTATTTATTTGTTTGTTTAAAGATTTATTTATTTTTATTTGTTTTTTATTTTTTTTCATTCTTTTATTATCATTTTATTTATGATTTTATTTTATTTATTTAAAAAATCAATCTACTTGCTAATCTAATCGTTCGATCTAAATAATCTCATATTTATTCTCTTCTTCATTTGTTCAATAAATATCTAAAATTTATTTTATTATTAAGGGAAAAAGAATTATGGCATTAACAATGATTTTGATCTAACAATTTGCTAAAAAGCAAAATTATATCTCTTATGAGCAAGATTGTTTTTCAGATTGAGGGTTGGGAGGGTGTGGAGAGCGACTAGCAATGAAATTATTTATTTGATATTTTAAATCATGGTGCATATTTCTTGCAGTCTATACCGAGTTTTAAAAAATTATTTTCAATCTGTTATCGCATTTCTCATAAGAAATATACTTCTCATATCTTTTTATTTATTCAATTAGGATTTAATTAATTAATTTATTTATTTTTATTACTTTTTTTTGAAATTTCAAATTTGATAAAGAAGAATTTTAAAAGGTGATTTTCTTAACTAAGAAAAATCAGTTAAAAATTAATCAAAATAAATCAATAAGAATAAATTTGGAAATAAATTGAAAAGAAATGTATCTATGCTTAATATTAAAATTCAAAGATAAAATATAATTGATTTTTTATGCAAAATTATGATAGAATTACATAATTTAAAAAAAAGCCAATCAATACAAAGTTTTTTCAATCAAATAAATATTTTTGTTTTTTAGAGGTAAAAAAAGAAAGCTTTTAATAATTTGCCAAATCTATGGTCAAACAGCAGCAGCTGATATCAATAAAACAAATTATATAATATTATTAGTTAATTCTTTTTGAATATATTTGGTGATATTTTATAAATCCTTTTTTATTTATTTTTACTTCAAACAAAACCTAGGATTTTTCTTTCTGTTTATTAATAGAAAAATAACAAATATTTTTTATTATTATTTTGCATGTTTTTGTTGTTATTTTGATTTTTAGATTAAATAATTCATTTTTTCAGTAAAGACCTAATTAGATATAACAGATATTTAAAACTAATTAATAAACTAATTTGTTGCTATTTTTATTTTTCAATAGCTAGTTATATGTAAAAATAAATTAATAAATGGATTAAAGAACAACTGAACCTATGTATATACATACTAACTAACGTATCGATGAATGATGTTTCTTACAATCATCATCGCTGGTCTCAATGATATTTTTAATATAAATTTTTAGTATAAGACAAAATTAATAATGAGAAAGTAAATGGTTATGCTAGATATTCAAAATAATTCCTGTTAAGTTCTGATGTTAATTGATGGATGGATAGATGGATTGATGGATGAGTTCTTCTACTGATTGAATGAAAAGTGTTTATTTTCTTAATCTCTTAAAAAAGAGTTTTATTTATTTATAGTATTTTATGTTTTTTATTAATGGAAATGTGCAATTATTTATTTATCTATTATTATATTTATGATTTTAGATTATTAGCATTTTTATCTTTTCAAAATTGATCAATTGCAGCAGCAATCATTAGATTATTTAGGTCTGTCTGTATGATTGTTAGGATCCAATACAATAGGCTTATCAGGATCTTCTACGGGTTTATAATTTTAACCACTTTCAGCACTTTCACTATAAATAGCTAAATAAAATTGAAATGTTAATACTTGAATATCTAACTAAATAAAATAATTTACTTTCTATTAATGTCTAAAATGATTCCTTTACATTTTTACCACTAACAGCACTTGTTTCTTCATAAATTAAATTATGTTTTTTTGCAAATTCTAAAACTTCTTGCTTATCTACTTTACGTAAAGAAGGATCTTCTTCTATTAAATCTAATTTGTTGCCTATCAGCATAATTTTAATACCTTCTTCTGTGTGATTTTCTATTTCTTATAACCATTTTTTAGTATTTTTAAATGATTCTAGTTCAGTTAAATCGAAGAATAATAATGCTCCTACACTCTTACGATAATGACTATTTAATATTAATTAATAAAATAAAAGTTTTTTTCTTGTTCATTCAGATCTGAAGAATAGTTTTTGGTTGTAATTCAAAAACATCCTAAAGATTCATTGAATATTATAGTGAAATTCTATTACGCTACTGATATTGATTTATACTTTTCTGATCCAGCTATTTAATTTATAGAAAAATAATTAGATATTTCAAATCATTTTATAAAAAAATCAATTCTTTTTAATGAAGCAACAGCTTAAACTTAATAGATAAAGCTAGAACATGCTCTTTTTTCATTAAAATCTACTTTTTTAACATTTCAATAACTATTTTGAATAAATTTCTTACACATATCCCAGATTTATGCTTTTACAATTCCCTCTCCTCCTGATAATAAAACTTATTTTGATAAATATTCTACTCCTATTGTTGGCATAGGACTCTTGGGAAGAACTCCTTTTATATATCTTTAAAAAAATAAAATAAACTCAAGCTTCTCTCAAAAAAGCATTTTTAATAGATTTTTCTTCATATTTGTTTAATAATTAATTGCTTGCTAAAAATCATAATTTATTTGTTTGTTTTTTTGTTGTTTTTTACCTAATCAAGAAACTGGTTTTTCCGACACGGGGATCACCAACCATGATAACTATTTAGTTATTAAATAGATGGTTGAAGCGTAAGAATAAAATCAAACTAAAATACTTTTATAAAGATAGTCATGATTCTCTTTTTTTGATGCCATTTTAAATTTTGGTGATATCTATTTATTTTTTATACTTTTGATGATAGTATTCTTTTTTTTTACTCTAAAGTTCTTCTTCTTTTTTTAATTAAATTTGATTGATATGTTTGCTTCTTTAATTATTATCACTCCCTTTTTATTCTGTATTTAAATTTGTAAGAAAATTCAACTCTATCATAGCCCTAACATACATACATATACATCTTCACAAAAATTAAAGGGAAATTTTTAAAAATAATAATAATAAGATGTTTGCTTTAATAAGTAAGAAAGAGGTTGAATCAATGAATGACTTTCTATTTTAGATGTATTCAGTATGAATGAATATTATGTAATATATAATTCGAAATTTATTATTCATCATTATCTAATCACTTTCTTCGAATTCAGCACATGCATATCAATAAGTCAATTTAAATGAAAAAAAATAAAAAAATATTCATGCTATTATAATAGTTAATTATCCCTATAAAATTAAATCTTAAAAAACATCTATTTGTAAATAGAGAAAAATAAAATGAAATTAATTAACAAAGTTTATATTTTTGATCAATAATTCTTACTATTTCTATTTTTATTTAAAGTGTAAAAAGAGAATATAGGCAATTAGTTAATTAGAAAGTATTTGTAAAGTTAGTTTATATTGGTTGAGGGTGTTGCATATTAAATATTTTTTAATTGTTTTAATCAAGTTTAGTCATAAAAAAGTAAGAAAAAAGATACAAATAAAAAAAATAAATCATCTTTAATGTTAAGAAGAAGAAGATCTTAAGCCTTTTAAGAACATAATCAAAACAATAAGCTGATATAAAAAATAGAAGATCCTATTGATCAGACCAACTATCTATTCTTTGTAAAAACCTAAATTATTCATCCAGTCGAAGAATTTTTAGAGAAAATTTGGAAACATTAGTTTCATCTATTGATAATTCTAACATATTCATTCTTTTATCTGGCTAATTATTGCTCAAAAATAATTAATGCTTTTCTATCTGTCCAATAGATATTTCCTTATTGTTAATATTTTAATTCACCTTTTTCCAACTAAAAAAAAACTTAACTTACCAAGGTTCTTTAAATTTACTTTAATCTGCTCATCCAAATATTCATTAGCTTTTTATGTAGCTATAAATTTGAAAATATAGATCAATCAGCTATCCTATAACTGCAATTAGGTGTAAAACTTTCAAATCAAATTTAGAGCATATAAGTCTTATTTTTCTCTTCATTTTTTCCTCGATTTATAATTATGTTAAACTCGAGAAAGTCTTATGCTATTTAATATGGTTCTTTAACTGTAAATGCACTAAGTTACATCAGATTAATCGGCATGAAACTTTTTATTTTTTGTTCTATTTTTATTATTCCAATAAAAGAACTTAAAGAGAAATTTTTATGGAGAAATTTGATAAATTTAGTAGCAATTTGTTTGCTTTTTATATTTGATATTATTTAACTAATATATTCTGCAGGAGATTAGCTTGAATGTATGATTCTCTTCATAATTTTCTTTGTCATAGATTTCTTGATGCTTGTATGTATGTTCTGTTTACTCATTTTTAAACTCAAGTAATAATAAGTACCACTAGGATGTTATTGATTATGAAAACTTTTATTTTATATAAAGCGAGGTGTAATAAGGACAAGAAATTGAATTAAATGTTTGAAAATTACTGTAATTTTTATTTATTATTTATATCTTTTTTTATTGTAAATTCAACACAATATTTTGTTTGCTTTCAAATACCAAAAAAAAATATCTCTTTATTTTTTATTTTAATTTCGACTTCCAATTTTATTTTGTAGTCAATATTTAATAGATTTTTAAAAAGTGATAAACTTTTTAATTAAGTTCTAAGTTTAATGAGCTAATTCAGTTAATAATTGAATCAATTAAAAATATGAAATTTATATTTTTCATGAGTGATTACAGAAATTATAATAAAAAATTATTATTATCATTTGGTAAAATTAAAAATTTAAATAAAAGCATTTTATTTAAAATGAAAAAATTGTTATTTAAATTTATAAATTATCAATAAAATTCTTGATTTTGAAATTCTATTTTTTTGTTTACCTTTATTGTAATGACCAAATCTTGTTTAAGATTTTCTAAAAAGCATTGTAAAATCAATTTATCAATTAAAAATATTTTATTTCTACTTTTATGCTAAGTTAAATCTTTCAATGATTCCTATGTATAAAATTTTTATCCTCTTGGGAATCCTATTTTCATCACAATTTTTAACCTACCTTCAAGAGCTGTTGTAAAAATTAAAAATATCTTTAAAATTAGTAAAAATTTTTATGGAAGTAGAATTACCTATGATTTCTATTAATAATACAACATAGCACAAAAGCCTAGAAAATAAAAATATGAACTTTCAGACTAAGCAATAAAAAAGATAATTTATTTTTATCATAATAAAATATCAAATAATTTCCTTAAAAATAGAATTAGGTCTTAGAATTTTTTTGCAGATAATATCCTATGAGAAAATAGAAAAATATTGATTTATTAAATATGAATAATAATAAGAAATAGTTTGATTTTAAAACAAATTTAAATTAGCCCTTAAAAAAATGAACCTTTCATTCATTCAATCACCAATTACATTTTTGCTCAAATATTACTTCATACTCTATAAATGAGTGCATATCCATAGTCTTGAAGATAATTCTGATAGTCCCAAATCACCAAGTAAATTTTTTTTGGAATAAAGATTTAAAATGTAGAGATAAGAATATTTAAACTATTTGTCCATAGATTCTGAACAGTAGGACTTATTTTTACTAATTTAAATGTTTATGTTCAAATGCTATAATAGGCTAGTGCTCAAAAAATTTGAATCTAGTAATTTTAATTCTAAAATATCATTATTCTTTTTTCCAAATAATTTTTAATAAAAAACTTATTAAAATTACAAATAATACAAAGAACAATATAAAAATCTTAATTTATTTGTCAAATATTTAAAAATACTTCTCAAGCAAAATCAATTTTTTAAGTAATTTAAATTTTTTAATACTTCATTCTTCAAACAAAACAAAAATTGTAATATAGTTGTTAGTTTCTATTTTAATTATTTGTTTAGAATCTGTTGAGTTGAATTGAGTTTAAAAACTACTTTATTATATAATTATTCAAAATTTCCAAATAAATTAATAAAACTAAATTGTACTGAGATTAGCAAAATAAATATTATTATAACAAATCAATTTATATAAAAATAAAGTAATGAGTATAGTTTACCTTATATTTATGTAATATTAATTAAAAAGCTCTGATTGAAGAAATAATATGACAAAAGACCAATTTTAAATTTTCTAAAATCCATGAACAATGTAAAATATTCTTTTGAAAGTTAAATGTGCTTTTTTACAGACTAATGTAATATATTGAACAAATAAAGAGGTTTTAGTTTGGAATGATTTATGTATGTTTATAACGAATATTAATTATGTATTAAGTGGATGGTTGGTAGTTTATTTTTTGGGAGTCTATAAGGAATTTCTGAATGGTGATATTGGTTATTAATGATTTAGATATCAAGAAAGATAACAAATAATAATTTACTTAATTATTAAAAATATACTTTTGAAATTATTAAATTTAGAAAAATTGCATACTAATTAAAAAAAGATTAAATAATCAAAATAAACAATGTAAGAACATGATTTAGACATTTAGGGGTTTAGAGATTATGTGTTTAGCCATAAATTTTAGACTGAACAAACTATTATGATGGAGTATGAAGAAGGAAAATTGAAGAATCTTATGTTGGATCCAGATTAAGTTAAGGCAATAGCTGATAAAAAATAAATTTTAGATTCATTAGATGACACTAATTTGAAAATTATAGATGTTAATGAAACTTAATTAGGTGAAATGTTTGAGTGTTTTGGCTTAAAGACGCAGGAGACTTATATTTTAAAAATCTATTATAATATTGCAGAAGAATAATTTAATAAAGAGATGAATTTAAATGACATTTTACGTAAACTGAGAGTCTAAGTAACTCCAGGGATTAGAGAAGAAAATGTCAAAAAGAATGCAATTTTGCTAAATTATGGAAATTGCACATTAGAAGATTATGACAAATTTAGAGATAGAGAATTTTAGGAAGAAGAGCTTTTATATATTTTAAACAGCATATTTTCTTACAGCTATGTTATGAAATAGCAAGATATATACCATGGAAATATACATGCTGGCAATATTGTACTTAAAAAATTTTCAAAGTCAAAGATTGATGCAAATAAATATGCTCTTTATTTTGTTAATTGTTTAGGTTTTGATAGTAAATATTGCTCAACTTTTTATTCATAAAAAGATTCAGCATAAATTCAATTTTAGGATCCTGATTTAACATTCAAAAAATTAAACGGGATTGAAATTGATGTTATTGATTTAGAAAAAAATGATATTTGGTCTTCTGCTAAGATGGTCCTTGAGATATTAAGTAGACAGGGAAGCATAAGAAATGATTTAGGGCTTATTTAAGATATTTTAAATGTATTTTTTTAAGTTTTATTTATCATTTTTTAATAAATATTCAATAAAAGAGTATCAAGCAAAAGAATACTCACAACAACTTAGTAGAGCTGCTAGAAGGATGCTTTGGAATTAATTAGGTTAGATATGTAAAGCTGACTTAAGTGCTTGATCATATTAGAGAAAAGTACTAGAGAATACCAGAGCTATATTGCGATTGCATAGTAGATTAAGAGAATATTATTTCAGAAATGAATGAAAAAAGAGCAGAAATTTATCTCAAATCAAGCAAGCTAGCTCTTAAAATAGTCAGTAAATATTATGATTGGGGTTTGTATCAGAGAGGCTTAGAGGTTTTAGAAGAACTCTATACTCAAAAATCTGAGGCATTTAATGAATCTTATAATTTAGATAGAGATTTTTAATAAAATGACAATTTAAATTTTGATCCTGGATAAAATTGTATTATTTTTTTACTTAGATTCTATTATTGTTTGTTTCTCAGCAAAATAGATTTGCAAGAAAAATCTTTTGAAGTCCTAAAAGAAATTTAAGCTTTGATGAAACAATAACCTCCAGCTGTAGAAACGAAAGAACAATCATTATTGTTAGCTTTGCTTTATTGTGAAAGTCTTGCAGTAAATGGTATATATACTTGCTTTGAATAAATGAAAAAGACTCTACAAAAGTATGAAAAGTATTTTTCTAAAGAGGATTCATAGACAGCAAATGAATTTGCTATCAAATTATATGAAGTCTTGAAGCTTGTTACAAAAATTCTCACTTAAAAGTAATGGTATGAAGAGGGTTTCTTCTTGGTCTATGAATCCATTAGTTTTACTTAAAACTACATTAAAGGAGATTTTTCTAAATTAACTTTAGACTCCAACTACTGGTAAGCCTCCATTTTAAAGCTATTATCGGGTAAAATTAAATTAAAATTGTATTAAATCTTTATATTTTTTTTCCTAGGAAAATACTAAGAAGCAGAAGAATATATTGAAAAAAGCTTAAAACTAGACAGCTAAAATGATTTAGAAAAGAAAATGACTCTAGCCACAATTTATTTTAAGTAAGGAAAATTCGTCGAATCTTCAAAGATTTTTAGGTCAGTTGAAGAATTTTAAAGAAAAAGAATGAACATTGAAAAAGGTGTTGTTATTTTATTTTGTGCTATTTCTATGGCTATTGAAGGATCATATTTGGGCGCTAGTGATTTTGCTAAAAGGTCATTTAAATTTTTGAAGGGAGAAGATAATGAGCTTCCACATTGCATGTCTGTTTTAGGATATATTGAATTTTTTATGTAGAATTACAAGTAATCTATTTCATGGTTTGATAAAGCAGTATTGTTGTTTAAATCTAGAGGATAGAATTATTAAATGGCTTCAAATCTAGAGTTTGTTGGTTTTGTACATTAGTAACTCAAAAATTATGATTCTTCTCTTTGCAGCATTAAAGAAGGCTTTGAAATAAAGAAAGCCTTAATAGATGCAGGAAAAGATTTGCAGGTATGGTTTAGTCAAGAAAATTGTATTAAATAATGTTTAAATAAAAAATAAAGGATGACTTGGCAGATTAGATAAATGGGTGGTCAATAATAAATACACATTTGAATAATCTTGAAAAATGCATCCATTATGGAGAAGAAGCTTTAGAAGTACTCATTTAGAGTCTTTAACATAGAAGGACAGCTATCTAATATGAATATTTATCTAAAATATATTGGAAGTAAACTCAAAAAGGAAGAGCTATACAATCTCTTCAAAAGTGCTTAGCAACAATGAATTTAGTGAGAGAAAAAGAGGATGATTATGAAATAAGTTGCATAAATTATTTGCTATCAAAAATGTATTATGATGTTGAGTAGTATGACTCATCATTGTATCATATTTGCAAAACTGTAGATTTGATGCAAGATTTATATGAGAAACATAATAAAACAGAATAGTTTGTTCAATAAATTAAACTTGCAGTTGAGCTCTTTACCAAATTGAAGAAATTTAAAGATGGCTAGAAGTATTTGGAATTTCTATTAAAAGTAATTGATCATAGCTAATAACAATCGAATTAAAAGAAACTAAAAGTTGATATACCTTCAACTTTGTTATAAATATCTTTATTCTACACATCAATGGGTGATAAAAAGCAAGGACTTCATTTTGCTAAAAGTGCTTATAATTTGCACAAGTCAATATTTCCAAAAGGAGATTATTAAAACAAAATTCATATCCTAAATAATTTGATAAGCATTTTGATTAATCAAGGATAGATTGGGGAAGCTGAACTACTCAAAATGGAATTATAAACAATTAAAAAACAAAGTACTTAATGATTTATTTAGTTCTTCTTCTTACTAATGTTTCCACTTGTTTGCCAATCTCTTAAAATCTTTCCAGTTCTGATGAAGTTGGGTTGCTTTTTGTTTCCACCACTTAAATGGAAATGTTTCAAATTAAGTGATTTAAAAAATTATTAATTAACAGCTAAATCAGGCTAGATAGAACCTTATAATTTCAGGCTTTAATTTTGTTTCAATTTGTTTCTTTGAAAACTCATCTAAATAATTAAATGAATAGTAAATAACTAAATAAATAATGATAAAACAATTTCTATGTTGAATATATTTTATTTAAGCTGTTTGTTAATTAAAAATTTGTCAATAATATCTTATTAAATGAAATGCTTCAAAAATAAAGAGATTTATTTAGCATTCAATTTAATTTGTAGTTTTCCGCCTTATTTAGTTAGTTTATTTCTTTATTTATTGATTGATTAAATGCTCAATTTAATAATATCCAAGTAAGAATTCAAAATAAATTTTTCTTTATAAATTAATAATCTTGGGCAAGAAATTGCGAAATAAGTAAGTCCTTTTTAGGATATTAAGAAAATAAATACTAACAAGATTACAAGAAAATAATTAAAGGAAGATAATTAAAAAAAAATAGATAGCACCGTTTTAAGTCAAATATTAATAAAGCTGTTAAATTTAAACTTCTAATGAGCGACCTCAGTGAAATTTATTAAGACCGTCCTACCCATATGGATAGCGGAGACTCTGATGATTCATCTTTCTAGTGTTCATCATTAAATTCGAACTCAGAATCATCTTATTCCTCCACAAGAGACTTTTTTAACATGGAGACTCGTGAAGATAGCTTTTTAGAAAATATGTATTAATTTGTGACATAATGTTTAAGCAATGAAGAATTAATGAAAAGATTAAAGCCTAAGAAAAACCTAAATTCTAAAAATAAACAGATCTCAATAGAGAGCAGCCAAAAAAGTAGTAGTTTATTGAGCTCGAAGTTTATCAAAAAACCAAGCTATGAATCGAAAGTTTAGAAAGAAATAAACATTGTTGAAATTATTATTTCAAACAAAATTTAAATAGCCTTATTCTTTTTATCAATAATAATGATGATTTTAAGAGCATAAGATTTAAGCAGTTTAAATGAAAAAAGGAACAAGCAAGCTTGTTTATCTCAATTTGATATAATTAATAGTTTCCAAATAAAAGACTGCATAGAAAGAGCAGCTTTAGAAATAAATAATAGAAGTATAATATAATCAACTAAAATCCTTCTCTTTGATTATAATTAAATTTTTTATATCACTATAATTTGTATTGCTCTTTATAGTCTATTAAAAAGTATAGCTTCCACATATTCTATCAAATCTTTTGCTGACTATTGGAATAACTATTAAAAGATTCACAAGCTCAACACCTCATCAAAAGTCAAATTGACTGAATTAAAAAGTGATTATCTATAGAAACAGTCTTCAATTGGTAGCAAAATCTCTCAAAACAACTAAAAAAATGATAACTCAAAAAAGAGCTTTAACTTCTTAGGAATTTCTTTCAATCTGAATTTCTTTTTTGTTGATAAAAACCAAAAAAACAAAGTTTATTGAATAGTTTATATAAAACAAATTCTCATCAAAGAAATTCTCCTTAAAAAAACGTTATTTTAACAATTTATAAATTCCATTTTGTCCCAAACCCAAATCTACTTTTAGGTTGCAGTTATATTTCTAATAATATCAATAATAATTAAAGAATTTATTTTTGAAATCAATAAAATCGATTTCATCTTATTTAATTAATTTATTAAAATAAATTTCATTGTTTTGTTTACTTATGTCATTCATTTATCATCCTGTGGTTTAATATTGTATAAATTAACTTTAAATAACTTAAGAATATCAAGATAATTTAAACTTAATTCCTCATAAACCCTTTCAATAATTGTAATACAATGATAAAAATAAAAAATAAATATTTTAAATTTACATAATAGTCATCTTATAAGACATATAACTAAGGTACAGGAAATGTCTGTGTTACATCCTTTAGAGCTTGTTCATCTATGAATTATGTTCCTGCACTGTAAATAATTAATTTCAACTTATCTTTAAAAAGAATTGATACATTTATTTCTAATCTTCAGCTAGCTAATAATTAAGCCAATAAATAAAATCAATAATTTTTTTTTTGAAATTTTTAAAAATAAAAAAGAATTACAAAACAAATATGAAATGATAATTTATTAATACTGAAATATTTGATTAATATATTTTTTTTTTTTGAATAATTTAAATAAATTTTTAGTTTTAAAGAAGTTAGAAAATGAATCATATAAGTAAAAATAAATTTTAATATTAAAAATTTATTATTTCTCCATTATCACAAATTTAATAAAAAAGATATCATAAAATATTTTTTTGTTGGAATATGAAGATCCTTTTATTTTTTTTTGATGTTGTTGATTATTTAATTAGATTATAATAATGTTTTATTTTGTTTGCTATTCAATATTTTTGAACGATGGTTAAATGATAAAGCATAAAGAGTTACAGAATAAATTTAGTAATTTTTTATGTTTTGAGAAGTTACAAAATAATAATAATAATTTAAAAGTTTGCAAAAAGTATTTATAATGTTTTTTTGTTTTTGAAATGAAATTAAAATAATATAACTCTATTGAGAAGTATTTTGGATAAAAATTGTAATTATACTTAACTATTTGTTCACTAAGAAAGAACATAGATACTTTGTTTAAAGAAGAGTAATTATATAAATTAATATTTTTGTTTGCTTGAAAGATAACCATTAAATATTTTTAAGATTAAAAAAGATAAAGATTACATACATAGTTTTCAAAAATATTTATTGATTTTTTTGTAAATATAATCAAATGAATAGCATAATAAGAAAAAGTAATATAGTAAATCCAAATTTTAATTTGAATGACTCAAGTCCTACTTCTTTGTAAAAGAGGTAAAGACTAGAGAATTTACATGCAGAAATATAAGAAGAGTAGCTATCAGAATTTACTAAATATTATAGAAGAGAAGTTAAAAGAGAGACTCTTATCAATTCATAAATTAGTTAATGTGATTAACAATAATGTAATAGTAATAATAATAACAGCATTAATAATAATTAATTACATTCAAAATAAACTATTGAGATCAGTGATTTTAATGAAGAAAATCACAGCAGAGTTTCTTTTGAGGCTCTAAGTCCTCTAAAAAGAACAAGCAAGAGCTTAGTGATGAATAAATGTGTTTATACTTCAGGATTTCCTTAATTATCTACTTGTCTAAGTCTTTAAAATAATTCGGAAATAAAGAGTCCAAATATTTGCTCATCTTAAAAGAGAGTTGAGTTTTCTCCTTTAAATAATGGGAATTCTAAACAAAACCATATTGAAAGCTTTAGAACTGCAGCAGAAACTTTTTAATTGATAAAAATGCAGAGTACATTTCATAATAAATAAAATAAGCCATAGAATTAATAGTTTTTAGAAAAATGTTTTGGCTAATTTTCAGCATCTAATAGACTGAGCAGTTTTTAAACTCCACTTAAATCATAAAAGAGTACTTTAGCCTATCAAACAACTAGTTCTAAATAAAATTTTATTAAATTTGATATGAGCTCATAAAATAGAGGATCTCGTCTTTAAGAAATGGATTTTATCACTATGTTAAATAGCGAGAGTTAAAATACTACAAAAACTAATAAATCTTGTATTCTAAAAGTATAAAGAGCAAACTCGCTTACTGATTTTATGAAGATAAAATAATCAACTAATAGATTGATAGATTCAAAGAGAGAGACCATCTTTCCAGATAAAAAATCAGATTATAGCTATTAAAATAATTCATAAAAAAGCTTTAACAAGGATATTCGTTCTCAAAGCTAAAAATTTATTGCTAAAGAAAAAGATTTTTCTATGAACAACCCTTAAAATTTTAGTAGGCACTTAAAGTCTCTAGAATAATTACACTAATCGGAAAAAAATAGAAAAAAAATTAGAATATTTGCTGAAGAAATGATTAAAAATTTTAGATCTTAAGATTCAGATTTGTTGAAAAAGCCACTTAAAATTATTATCTAATAGTAGTAATAGGATTTAGATTAATCAACTAAATAAAAAGATCTTAATAGTCAAAGTAGGAAATCTTCACTCTAAATTACAGAACAAATTCATTCTTTTAAAAGAATTAGAAACAAATCTATTGCATCATAGGATTAAACTTCAAAAGAAAGAAAATCAATTTAAATTGTAAGTCAGACATAATTAACTCAGATTCCTATTATTAGTTCTAAATTAAAAGTATCACCTCCGAATAGTTTATCTTCTATAACTGGTATTTTTTTTTCTTCACAACTTCAAAAATTTTTGGAAATTGAAATCAAGTTTAAAATACTTTTTGAATAATTAATTTCCTTTTCTAAATTTTAAACATGATTTTGATGTTAATTTTATTTGATAAAACCCATATTCAACTGAACTCTAAAAAATAAAACAAATATTAAATTAAATATGATAATAAAGTACTTTATAATTAAATTGATTTTCCTAATTTAAACATGATTTTGATGTATTTTATTTGATAAAAATGATTTTGAAATGGATTTTAAAAAATAAAACAAACATTAAAATAATTAATTTTTCAAGATAAATATAAAAATAAAGTACTTTTTGTTAAACACTATTTTGATGTCAATTTAATTTTATAAAATTGATTTTGAAATGAATCTTGATTTTAATGTTTACTTGATAAAATTAATTTTGAAATTCTAAAAAATAAAACAATATTAAAATATTTAATAAATATAAATTAGATAACAACCATTAAGAAGAAAAACAAAATAATCCAAATTAACTTGCTAATCAGACATATGAATAATTATAGAAATTATATTAGTTGAAAGTAAGTAGATAAAAAATAGTTAAAATTTTAAAATATTTCTTGTCAGGACAATCTTCGCTATTGAGCTTACTTTTAGATGAAAATAAGTTGAATTTAAATGATGAAATAAATGTAAAAATGTTAGAAGATTTGATTGTTGTTCATAGCAATCAGAGCTTAGAAGAAAAATAGCTAATAGAGCATGAATTATTATATTTGTGCTCAAAAATACAAGAATATATTATTTAATAAGAAATGTAATAGTGTGAAATATACAAGAAAGATATTCTGAACGGCTGTTAAAGCCTTTAAAATATAGCAAATAAAATTAATATGAGAAATAAAGATCATAAAATTACTGCTTACTAGACATTAGAAAATTTATCTTTTATGAGTAATCACATGTTCAATAAATAGCATTCTGTGGTTGATTAATTAGTAAAATCAGAGATTAAATATGGGCAACTATAATTTGTAAATTAATAAAATTTAAGTATGAATAAGTAAATAGAAAATAAATTAGAAAAAATGGTCAAAGCTAGATAAAAACAAATTAAAATGACCAATATATTTAATGCACAAAAAGCCAACGATGATGATGAATCTTGAAAGATATCTTAATTATGTAAAAAATTAGATTAGTGTAAACTGTAAATTAAAATAAATTTTACAAAATTGTAAATATATATATTTGTATCAAGCCATTTCCCTTCGATTTAATTATTATTTATTTTTAATCACTTCTTAAAAAGAAAAAATGAGAAAATGTTGAGGGCTGTTTGGGTTTTGGGATTTTGAGCCAGAACCCGTATTTCTACATATATTTTATTTTAGGTAAATAGATATCATTTGAAATAGTAATATTTCTAAAAAAACTTCAAAACTGTATAAATAATTACAAAAGCCTGAAATATTTAAAAGCTGAAACAAGTTTATTTTGTTCATATAATTGCCAATTTAAGTATAAAAACCAATATCATTTCACCAATATACACTGAATTTATATCATAAATTAGTGTTCTAACTAATTGCTCCAATTATGTAGATAAAAAATCAACATTGTATCAAAACTTATATACACATATTTTTAAATTTTGACTTTCTAGTCAAAGAAGGAAACTTTTTTTTAATCTATCTTTGTGTTAATTTATTTTAATCTATCTGATAATAATATACCTTTATGATTGACTAGCTATCAGAAATAAATGACAAAAACAAATTATAATTATATGATATATAGTCATAAAGCCTATTAATCACATAAATACTTCTTTTAAAGGAAGAACTATTGGTTTAGGAAGGAGTACAAAAAATATACTTCGTATTTGGAATTCATAAAAATGAATATGAAGCTTTTGGCATTATTAATATTAAAGTAATACCAATTCAATATTCCAAATAAAGAAGCATTTAGTTCATATTTTCATTATTGATTAATTAATTAATATAATTATTTAAATTTATCAAAATACTCTTCTCATTTTCACTAATATTAAGCTTATACTAGATGCTTTACATGAAGATATAATCATTAAAAATAAGCTTTATCAATAATAAAGATAAGGTTTCAACTTTCATTTTGTTATTATCTTTCTTCATAGGCTTTAAGCTTATAAAAATTATAATCAAACATGGGTTTGTATTACATCTATTATTAGCATTTGCCTTTTGAATTTATATTTTTTAATATGGACTCTAAAAATTTTGATTTAGGTTTATGTCTATGAATTACTAACCTACTTACTCTCACTAAATTTTTATTGCTCTTGCCAAAATATTAATTTCTCTGAAAATTAACTTTTAAAAATATCAAGGAAAAAATATTTGTTTAAAATATGGGTAAAATCTATCCTATTAATACTGAAATCTAAAAACTAGATAAATAAATGGACAGGAAAAGTCTTCAAATGCTGTAAAACCTCGTTTTTAGTTTGTCAATAATTATCCCTAGGAATGAATAGATTTTTTTGTTTTCAATCATTATCATCGCTTGCTCGCACATGCCAACAAACAAGAAACGAGGAGTGGGGGAATTATGGTATAAAAAAGCAGCTGTAAAAGTAAACCAAGATCAAAAAATATTAATAAAAATTGAAAAAATTGCACCTCAAAATATTTAAAAATCTGATACAATGAGCATTGTTAGTTTTAAAGTAAATTTTTTTAATTTTTTAACTTACTCAAACTAGGATAAATCCGATTCCAAAAATCTGCCCAAGAAAAAGTATCAAAATTAAATATATTATCTAATTCTATGACATAAGATAATGCTATTGACACTTAGCAATTCATACATACCTTCTAAATAAATTTTGGATGCAGGAAGAGTTGTCACATATTTTAGATAGCTTCTCGAAAGAAAATATTATTTGAATTTGAAAGATTCTCCTATTCATAACTTAAAATCATCAGCCATCTAAAATTTAATAATAGCTTATATTTTCTAACTGGCATAATAAAATTTTTATACATAATAACAAATCAAATTTTCAATTCATATTTTAGTTTTAATTCCATGCTAATACTTGTAAAGTTATCAAATTAACAAATTTTTTCAAAAAATAGCAATAAAAATCACAAGAAAGAGCTAAAATTAATTATATTATAAACACTACTTGTTACATTGTTAGATTTCGATTATTTTTCTTTTATTGAAAAAGAATTAGCAGAGTAAATTAAAAAAAAAATTTTATTTATTTAAAATGTTAAAAAATCGAAAAAAATTAAGTTAGTTCTTATTCTATGACATTTAAATAATTTTTTGTGGAGGTTAAAAATGACCAAAACAAAATAATATTATAATTGATTTGCTACTAGGTTAATTGCCTAAATTTTGATTATCGAAATGAAATACTAGGCTCACTCATACCCACTTTTTAGATATCTAAATTTCTTGATTTTATTACTAAATTAAAATTTTTGTGCTTTCAAAAATATTAAAAAAAAAATTTATTTATTAAGAGAATTTTTATTTCATTAAAAAAAAATACAATTGTTTTTATAATGAATGAAATAAAATTATCTTACACTTCTTGATTCAGTCAATCTGTGTTTAATTTTTCTTTAAGATATTATAAAAGAAATCATATGTTAAATTTAGAAATTTAATTAAAGTGTCTATTACTAGGTGATTGGATTATTTTAAAAATATTTCAAAATGCTATTTAACAAGACAAATTTTTAAAGTTTTGTAAAATATTTTGAAGCTTTTTCATTTATTTTTTTTTAATTGATTGGCGGAGAATAACAATATTAATGGTTATAAAATAATCTAAGTGTAAAATTTGCTTTGCCTTACACTTAACTGAAAAAATAATTAGCCTGATTAACAAAATTTTATTAAAAGATTGGCTTGATTTCAAGATTTATCTATCTATCGATCTATCTTTTCCTCTTTCTTTAGGTAAAATTATTAAAAAAAAGGTTTTCACCAAATAGAAAAATAAATCTGAATTAATTATCTAAATCTTTTTTTGTCTTATTAAGATTATTAAGAGATTAATCCAGAGTTTTTAATAAATACATTGTTAAAGTTTTGAGATATTAATATTTTTTTCTTTATTTTTAAAATGGATTTGTAGATAAAATTGATAAAATAAATTTAATAAAACATATTTTGATTGATTGTTTGCTTGTAGCGTTATCAAGAATTTTAATACGTATTGAATATAAATTTTTATTACAATAGTTATTTATTTATAAAGTGGTATTAAGATCAGCAGTTTCTGACGATGTTAACATCTCTAGTACATCTGTTCTTGACTTGACCGCACCAAGAAGATCCTTGCATGTTGGAGGCAGCACCAGCGTAGTCCTTAGCAGCAAGTTGCTTAACGAAGTTAGGCCATGAGCAAAGAGAGCTCTTACCCATGTTGAAGGTCATATCAATTAAGACGTTTTGGACGCAAGTAGGTTGGGAACTGAAAGAACCAACGCAACTGGCAGCACCTTATCTAGCCCAGACTAAATCGCTATTGAAGAGAGAAGAGATTTGACTGTCACTAAGGCATTAAGAACCATTAAGGACGGCGTTGTAATCAAGACCCAAATTGGAGATAAGGGATCTAGCATCACTTCTTTAAAGGTTGAAACCAATACCAATAGTGGGAATTCCCTTGGTGTCCTTGTAAACACAGCTTCTCTTTCCTTCGCTTTCAGCGACCATGGATTCAATGCCGGAGCAAGAGCAACCACCACTGGAAGAAGACAAGAAGAAGTTTTCGAAGTATTCTCTAACGGGGTTAGCAGAGGTTAAAGCTAACAACAAGAAAGTGCAGATTAAGACTTTGTTCATTTATCTTTATTTATTTCTTTGATTTTTTTAATTTATTTTTTATAAATTTTAGGTTTTCCAGACGCAGTATTTAATTTCGTTTCTTTCCTCCCCCACATAATAAACATAACCAATATGAATGCTGAATTAATTAATGAAGATTACATTTTCATTTGAACCTTAGCTGTGGATTGGAATTAAGTTCATCCAATTTTAATTAATAATCAGTCTATTAATAAATCTATCTCTATAATGTAATCCACACAAATTAAAGCCTAAAGCAAATAAGAAAGGAAGGGGCTCTAGTCTTTAAATTTTTTTTCAGCTAGGATAATTATTTCTGATTTTTTTAATTTGAGAATTTTAAGGCGGTAGCATTTAAATAGAGACATATTGCTCAAACATAATCCTCCATTGAACTCTAAAATTTAACAATGTTCCATCAAAATTAAAAGGTTGTAACTAAAATTAGACCTTACTATTTAGCTTGATATTAAAGAATCTGTTTAGAGTATTAGACTCATCAAAAATCAATTATTATTTATCAAAAAGCAGTAAAAATTAAGATAAAAAGTCATAAAGTATGATATCATCTTATAATAACACTCACTAAATCTTTTCAGAATCATTTTTCAGCATTTTTGTTAAAGTTTAAATTGCATTGAGTGCTTAATTCATGAATTTACAGAATTTTGTTAGACACTATCATGCCTTTCAATAGTAAATGAAAAAATACAATTTTTCTCACTATCACTTCTGATATAATTTGCTTTTACAAAAAAACAAATAAATCAAATCATAATACGATTTGTTTAAAAAATGTTTGGATAATTTAATTATATTTTTGAATTAAAAGCAATCAAAAAATTCTATTTTTAGTTCTTTATTAATAAATTTTATATAAAAATCTTCTAAAATATAAAAAATATCTATGTATATCTGTGTAAAAACTGTATGCTAAATTTGCAGTTTTGCAAATTTATTTGATTGAGAAAAGATTATTTGAGAATAGAAGCAAAAAATTTTAATAATAAAGAAGTAGTTGGCAATCTTTAAATTTGGCTATTCAAAATAATTTATTTGCTTTTTAAAATTTGATCAACTAAATTATTAATTAACCTTTATTTTTTAATATTTTCCCAAAAGCATTATAATCTGTTCATGCTTCAAATCTTACTGATGAATATCTTTTAAATGTAGAATCATTTCTTAAATTTTATTTATCTTCCATATTTAAATCTTCTGGCTACAAAAAAGTTTAATTATCAATAACTAAATAAACAAAAAAATAAGATCATTTACACAATATAAACAAAATATGAAAAGTCAAAATATTTTTTTTCTATGATTTATTTAGTTCTTTTTGGAAATAACAAAAACTTTTTCTATTTTACTTTATATTTATTTTAAGGATTCTTATCTCGTAGCAATCAAATTTAAAATAATATTCTAAATTAAAAAATATACAATTTAAACAAAAAAAATAATTTCTTGTTTATTTGATTTTTTAGAATAATAAATATACATACAACTACATTTTAAAAATTTTAAATATACTACTGCATTTAAAAATTATAATAATCTAAACAGTCCAAGTTAAATAAGTGAAAATTATCTATCATTCAATCTATCTTTTCCTTTTATTTACTTTTCTTTAAAAATGAGTAAATTATAAATAATAATTTTATTGTTTGATTTTAAACCAAGCTTCAAATAAGAAAAAATAAAATTCAAAAAAGAAAATATTTTTTTTCTTTTAATAGTTGAATAAAAGAACTCAAAGCATTCTAAAAACCAATAAAAACCAAAAGAAAAATGAAGAAATATCTTTTGAATTATTTTGAAAGTCCAAAAATCTTTTTATCATAAACATTTCAAATAAAATAATAAAATGAGCTATTTTTTTTTTGAATTATTAATAAATTATCAATTATGAATATATATCAATAAAAATATATTTTGACTTTCAATAAATATAAATTGTTTATTATGATTTTATTTATCATCGTAGAGAGAGAATATAAATATCATTTCTATTTGTTTTTATTTTCTCACTTTATATATATAGTTTTATTAAATACTTTTTTCAATCAATGTCTATTAGAAATTTCTTTACCAGCTACTATTCCAAAATCAAGTAAAAGGCCAGCTAATCCTCCTAAAGAAGCAGAAATACATATTGATCCAATAGACTTTTATCCTTAAAGAGCCCCTAGAATTGCTCCTCCAATTACTCCTCCTAATGTTAAATCATCTGACAAATTTTATCCTTAGTTTTTTAAGATTCTGTAGGCTCTTGACTGATTTTTTTAGATGACAGAGGAAGAAAGTCTATCATAACACATTTTATTAATAATAATTATAAATGGAAGCACACTATTTCTTGCATATCTTCCAACCCTCAACCAATTAAACTTCTTTTCAGTTTTTGAATAATACATATTGTATAAATTGACAAAAGCTCCTGTGAGTGAACCTAAAAATATGCCAGCTTATATACCTTTAAAAGTGCAATGAGCATAAACAATAGGATGAGGATTTTCAAGCTCTATAGGTTTAGAGGGAATGCTTAATAAATTTAGGACCATTTCCTTTTACTTGGTTGCTTTTTATAAGATTAATTAATAATAAAGCTATAAATAAGTAAATTTAATTTATTATTACTCTATATTAATAAATAAAACTAACTTTCAATTTATTAATCATAATAGGTAGTAAATAATCAAAAAAGCTATGTAAATTTTGATCAATACCGAACTAAAGTAATAAATCCAATTTAACAATAAAATGCCAGAAATTTCGAAATGTTAAATTCAAAAAAATCCTTGTGAAAATAAAATAATTAGTCTTCAAATTTTAGATGAACATTTTTTGAAATCTATTTTTTTTTCTTTATTTTTGACTTTAAAACTAAAACCATTAATAATATAAGATAAATAAAATTCTTTGTAAACCAATAAAATAGTAGAAGAAAATTTGATCAATACTGTACTGAAGTTATAATTTCAATAACCATCTATCTAATCATTAACTAGGATAATTCTTGGTTGAGTTTTTATTTTAACAAAAATTACCTTATTTTACTTATTTTATCTAAGATTTTTTTAGCATTTAAAAAACAATGTTGTATCATAAATAAATATCAATTAAGAAAGTCTAGAAATTTTTAATATTTTATTGGACAGTAATTATTATTATTAAAACAGATCATTTATTTTCTAAATCAATTTTAGCATTCTTTTATCAATTTCTTTATATTTTATATTGTTTTGATTTAAAAAATACCAAAATTATATGAAATATGTCAATTTCAAAGAAATTATTTTATTTAAAACTGGACTGGTGTTATAAATTATCTATTTTGATGAACAAAATTAGTGTATTAGAAGCTTTAAAGTTTGTCAATTATGAGCTTATTTTTAGATTTTAAACTTATAAATAAAAAAAAATAGATTATTAATTTAAAATATTTTGACAATTTTTTACATAAAATTTTAAAATAAAAATAAAATTTAATAGAACTTAAAAGAAATGAAAAGAAAAAAGACTTTTTTTAAAGAATAATTCTTTATTAATAAACAGAAAGAAATATAAATAAGAATATTATTTCTATTATGGTTATTTTCAATATTTATTTTGTCAATGTCTATTTGTTATAGATTTACCAAAAACTATTCCAAAATCTAGCATTAAACCTGACAATGCTCCTAAAGAAGCAATAGTTAATAAGTGACCTATATTTTTTTATCTTTAGAAGATACCAAATGCTGCACCTCCAATAAATCCTACTATTGAAAGATCGTCTACTAAATTTTGACCTTTGTTTTTTAGAATTCTGTACCCTCTAGACTGGTTTTGTTCTGGAGTCGAAGATGAAAGTCTGTCATAACACATTTTGTTAACTATTAAAGCTAATGGAATAATAGCATTTCTTGCATACTTTCCAACTCTTAGCCAATCGAAATTCTTTTCAGCTTTAGAATAGTACATCTAATATAAATTAAAAAGCACTCCTGATACGGAACCTAACAAGACACCAGTTTAGAGGCCTTTTAAAGTACAATGAGCATAGACTATAGGATTAGGATTTTAAATTTACAAATGTGAATTAGGGATTGTTAAAAAGTTTAATACCATTTTATATTAATCTTAATTTTTACTTTTTAATCTTATACTTTTGGAAAAATTAATAATAATAATTACTGAGATCTGATAAAAAATTTCAAATTTAAACATCTTTTTTATGTAAATGTCCAAAAAATAGCTTTAAATTTTGATGATTTCTGAGAAAACTCATAATTAGGTTTTATTCTCAAGAAAAATTTAATTTCATAATCCTTTACTTTCAGTGTCTATTTTTGATTATTTTTTTTAAAAATAAATTAAAAACAAACATATCTATCTATCTATCCATGCATTAAATTTTTATGCTTTCATCAGCTTTACCTCACCAAAAAAATATAAAATTTTTAGAATTTCTAATATTTCAAGTAAATAAAGTTAAAAAATGCTCTTTTAAAGTTACTTTTTATTATCCCTCAATAATAAGAAGAATGAAAGTAAATATTTTACTTATTTTGACAAAAATTTTGAATAAATACTTGTTCTTAGTTATCTTCTAAAAAAGTATAATACATTTTTTATAAATAATTACCTCTTAATTAAGATAAAAATCCAATCACATTCACTGTATAAGAAAATAATAATAAAATTCAATAAATCAAAAAAAAACATCTCCGTCCATCCATTTATTTAATTTTTAAACTTTCATCCATTATTTTTACCTAACAAAAAATATATAAATTTTAGAATTTATATTATTTAAAGTAAAAAAATTAAAAAATACTTATTTTAAGATCTCATTAATAAGAAAATATTTTTCTTTTTAGATCAAATCTATTAATACACTTTAATAATAATTATCTTAAAATGTGTATGTAACGTATATTTTATAAATAATAACCTCTCTATTAAGATAAAAATTCAATCATACTGAATGTATAAAATAGACAAAAAAATAAATATAAAATTTAGAATTTAAAATATTTCAAGTAAATAAAATTAAAAAATACTCATTTAAAGTTACTTTTAATAAGACTCAAAAATAAGAAGAATGAAAGTAAATATTTTGCTTTTTTTATCAAATCTATTAATACGCCTTAGAGTTAGTTAATTTCTTAAAAAGTGTAACACATTTTTTATAAATAATAAGCTTTATATTAAGATAACAATTCAATCATATTAATAATAATAATTAAACAAATTTAAAATAAATTATCTAATCATCAATCTTTAATTTCAAAAATATTTTTATTTGTTTTCAAATAATTTTTTATTATTTATTTTCATACTTAGAATTTTAAAAGCTATTTACAAAAAAAATAATTTAGCATTTATTGTATTAAAAAAAAATATATTTAAGCTGTAAAAAATATATTTGAGTCAACAAATATAAATTTTATCAAAAATTTGATAAAAAAATATCTCTTGTTAATAATTCTAAGATTCACAAAACCCCAATACTTGTAATAAATAAAAACAAAAATCTAAATCTTAGTTTTAAAAGCCTTATTTAAACATAAAAAATTTTAGTGTGCAAGACTGCAACTATTTCAATTTTAAATGTAACAATAAAATATCTTTTTTAGTGAATTTTAAAAAGAAGAAAAAATAATAAAAAATAATATTATCACCCAATTAAAATATTATTTTTTAATCCACATCATTTGTTAGTTTTTGATAATCCATTTAATTTATACCTTAGATATACAATATTTGTAATAGAGTGATAGTCATTTAGAACAATTAAGATTAATTTTAGATCTTCTAAATAACTCTTTTAATATTTGGGATTTAAGTAGAATTTAAAAAGAGAAGAATTAAAGGTACAACTCAAATAAAATAAAATAATTAAAGAAATATTATATGCCGTTTTAATTAATGAATTGTAAATTTTGTAATCAAAAAAATAAACACATGATTTTTTGTAAAAAATGTTCTGGAATAGCAGAGTGTAAATATCTTGAATTGAATATGAGCAATTAAAGCTTCTTTATTTTTTCTTAATTTCCAAAAATGTTAAAATTCAGAATAAATTCAATAATCTGTTTTCTTTAATCTTTCCATAAAGTTTCTGAAATGAATTTTAAATTCTTCTACTTTTATTTATTTATAAAATAAAAATAATAATTTAATAACAAAAACATATCCGAAATACAGAAATTAATCTAAACAAAATGGCTAGAAGAATCGCAATTTTAACTGGTGCAAATAGAGGACTTGGAAGAACAACTGCAGAAATACTTATTTCAAAGTATGCTGACAACTTCTAGTATATTTTTACTGAAAGATCTAAGAACCATGATGAATTAACTCATGCTCTTAAAACTCTTAATCCAAATGCCCATTTCGAAGTTAAGGATTTAGACATTTCATCTTAAGAAAGCAGAGCCTAATTTAAGCAATGGGTTTCCCAAAAATACCACAAAATTGACGTTTTATTCAATAATGCTGGTGTTTATGATAAGGATAAAGATACAGGTGCTAGACCCAATAAAGAAACAGCTGAATTTACCCTTAACATCAATTTTATCAGTACATTTTATACTTTTATAATTTGATTAATTTAACTATTTATAATTAAGACACTGTTGAATTCACTGAAGAACTTTATCCTTTAGTTTCTGATGATGGCAAGATTGTTGTTATTAGCAGTTAGTTAGGTAAATTAGAACATCAACCATAGGCAGCTAGAGATCTTTTAACAGACGAACATACTACTAAACAAAAATTATTTGAACTTGCTCATAACTACATTAACAATGCTGGTACTCCAGACAAAGATTTAATTTTTAACAATTATGTTTACTTCACTTCTAAAGCTTTGTTAAATTCTTACACAAGATATGTAGCTACTAAGTACATCAAGCCAAATCAATCTTTCTTTGCAGTCCACCCAGGTTGGGTTCAAACAGATGTAAATAATTTACTTTTGCTTTTTAACAAGTTCATAAATTTTTAAACAAAAAAATAAATATAGATGGGAGGAAAGTAAGCTCCTTTAACTAAAGATTATGCTTGTCCTTATTTGGCTAATATCATAGCTGAATTCCCCTTTGGAAGACACCCATTAAGTGGATTATTATAATTCGAAAATAAATAATTAGAGTATTGAATATGTATTATTTATATCTTAGTATTCATCTTTTAAAAAAATTGAAATAATTTACTAAAATTTTATGATTTCGTAAAATTAATAACTAACTAAAGAAAGAAAGATAAAATATTATCAATCAATTTAAATTTCTCAAAATATTTTCATAATTAATAATTTAATTTTTGCTTTCCAATTAGGATTTCATTTGTATCTTACTCCTACAATAGCTAATTCAAAAAAAAAAAAATCTAAATTTAGATTTAAAAAAATCAAAATTTAAGTGTCTACGTTATATATATATATATAAAATTTAAAATCTATTAAACTCAAATAAAATACTTTTAAATCTTGGTTAAAATTTTAAAATATATCTTTCAAGCTAAAACCCTATTTAAAATAGACTAAATCTGAATGAAAAATAATCTTTTCACATCAACAATAAATAAATATATTTGATACTTCTTTAACTAAAATAATAAAATTTCTAAATATTAGTCAAATAATAATATTTAATTAATTTTAGCTAGAGCATATGATATCGATATCATCAGATTCTTCCAGATTTTATTAAATAATTTACTTTATTTTCTTCAGAAAATTCAAGAGAGAAAGGATTAAGAAATAATTGTTTTTATTTCTGTTACTTGATATATAGTAATATACAGGGTCTGGCTCAAACCGTAAAAATTATTAATTCGAAGGTATTTTTAAATCTCAAAACTTGCTTCAAGTACAATATCAATATAACCATAGAGTGTAGGATATGTTCAGACTGATCAATACATAAGAAATATTTCTATTTTATAAAAATTTCAATCATATAAAAATAAATACTCATTTTAAAATATTAGCCACAATTTAGTAAGAATATTTTTAAAAATGATTGAAGATTAATCATCTTTCTTAACTTTTGTTTGAATTATTTTGTAAAAACAAACAGTTTTTGGAGTGTAATTAAACATTTAAATATCTTTAATTTTTACTCTCAAATTATATAAATTAAATTCACATTAACAATAATATTACTCTTTAATTCAAATAAAAATCTATTTTTCAACATTATTTTCTCTTCTTAATTTAATGAGCTAACCTATTCAGAGAATATACATTTAAACAATTTTTTAAAAAGCAGCGAAGTTAAGCTCAATTTTTATTATACAGAGTATCTTAAATATATACATATTTAAATCAAAAACCCATTTGTTTGTTTTTAATTACTGGGGGATGAAACAATATCTTTTTTAGTAATTAGTATTTTGAAATTGATGTTTGCCAATAGAATGAATAACTATTTATTAGTTTGTTTGATTATTTTTGTGTGTTGCTTCCTTTTCAACATTTGAATATAAAAAATGAGTTTAAAAAATAAGTTAAAACTTATAATAGATGAAAATATATTCACTAAAATAAACAATATGTATACTCAGGAAAAGAGGAATAATTTATTATTATATTTTTGATTTTTTTAATTTTTGCATTTATTAGGATTTTTTGTTTATTATTTATATATTAATTTAGAAAGAAGATTAACCTTTTTTTAATCAAGATTAGTTGTTATTAGGGTGACCAACAAAATCACCACGAATATTAGTTAAATGACCATTAAGAGCTTTATTTAATTTTTCAGCAAAAGAGTCAATCTTTTTAGCAAACTAGAGATTGACTGGTTGGGCTTATTTAGCTTATTCGGAATAATCAGTTGTTGACAAAGGAAGCTACATGCTAGATAAAAGCTTAGATTTGCTCTAGAAAGTTAGTTAATTATATTGATGACGGCCTTAGTTGTTTTACTCAGGATTCAAGAAAGGAACGAAATCAATAAAAGGAACGGATTACACTATTTTTTCTAATTTTTACTTTTACTCTTGAACGGGATCAATAACAGGTTTGGGTGGCTATTATACAGTTACAGGCCTACTTTATTCTTCCTAGCGAGTAGGAGGATCTACTACGATTGGTCCTGAAGTTTTATTTTTTAAGATGAACTCTCTAAGGACTTTAGACTAATCTATGCTAATTTATTTTAAACAGTTGCTAAAGTAATTGGCCAAAGACTTTTCTCTTTAATTAATAAACTTTTCATCCATGTTGCCAAACCATTTTTTAGGTGGAAACTCTGGTATCTTATCAGGGAATTCTTCTTTTAATGATTTATGAATATCTCTCATGGCAGAATATCTCTTAGTCATAGACCATTGAGAACCATCCTTAGTGTCATATATCTATATTTTGTAATATACAACACTCTGCTTGACTTCATGACCAATAAATTAAATTTAAAATTGCTTTTAGTTCATTTATTTATTTGCTTTTTAATATCTTTTTCAACTTTAATTCTTTTATAGCCTAAATAAATATTTTTGATTTTTGTTTTTTTACTTAATTTTCACAAATAATATTAATTATCAATTAAAGAGATAGATAGATATTAAATTTCTGAGCTATCTATTACTTTACTTTCTCTTCTATATTCTTTTTAACAATTAGCTTATATTTTCAAAATTAATGATTCATATTTTGTTATTTTGGTTATCATGATTCTTATTTTAAATTTCATGATATTATTCACATATTTACACTCATAAAACAATGTTGAAGTACGCTTGATTGACTAACTATCGCACTATTTAAATTTATATTTTTTATTTTATACACAAAAAAAATATTATTAATCATATACACAGTTTGATCCAATTTATCAAAGCTTATTAACATACATACAAATCAGAATTATTTATAAATTTTAACAATCAAATTGTATCTAAAAATATTCTATACATTCTAAGAATTCTTTTGTTGATTAATCTTAATTTTAGCTTTCTAGGTCAGTAAGCTATAATTATTGTGTTTTAGTATTTGATATTTTAACAAATTAATTAATCAATTTTGAAAAATTAGTCTAGCTCCACTTAATGTAATTAATTTAAACTTCTTTTATACTTTTAATTTATAACTTGGTATTGACATCATAAAAAATAAATAAATATCTTTTTTTACTCAAAATATCAAATTCTTTTTTACATTTTAAAGTAAATTAAATTTTCTTAAGTCAAAAAAAAAATTTTGTTCTACGAACTGTAACAATTAGAATATAATATTCTTAAATAATCTATTTGACTCTATTAAATACAAATCTAAAAATGTTTATATTCTTCAGTAAATTTAAAATTATTTTCAATTTTTTTATCTCACATTAAAATTTAACTTAGATAATTTTTTATATTTTGAAGAAATTTTAGAATATATTATATCAAAAACAAGTTCAAGAATTTACTCAAGTAAATTAGTTTAAATCTGAAAGAATTTTAATTAAATAAAAATTCAATTTTGAATATTTTTATTTGGATAAATAGCTAATTCTTGAAATTGCTATTTTACTTTATTTGAGATATATTTTTTAAATTAATAATAATTTTACGAGAACAATAAAAATGTGTATTGATTAAATAAATTAGGAACGTAATATTTTTTTAAAAATTTTGGTTGGATTTTAAAATTTTTATTACTAAAATTAACAGATAACACTCTTTGTTTGATATATTTATACAAATTTTAATTTTTAAATTTACTAATTTTCTTCTTATTATTGAAGTATTTTAAAAATTTAAATATATCTAAAGATTCAATAAGTTAAAAAAATGAAATCTATCTCTTTTTATAATAATAAATAAATGAAAATAAAAAATGGAACATCAGCAATATAAAAACTAAAAATTAGTTTTGATAAAATTTGATAAATTTTTTTTTTTAATAAAATATGAAAAAAAATGAATTTGTTGTTCAAAGAACAAAGTCATATATAAATAACTAAATCTAAATTGGAAGATTCTTTTTATAGCTGCTTTTTGTTAACAATTTTTTCACAACCATATACTTAGAGGTCTCTTAGAGGGATATTTTTAGAGCTTTTCTTTTGGTCAATAATATAGTTGACTATCTAATCATCAACTTGATTATAACTCAAATCTAAGATTTCTAATGTGTTTAATACTTTAGATTCTTACATAAACTTAAAAATTGTTTCATTTTATAAAGAAGGAACCATAGGAATACAAAATTCTTTTAGTTTTAAATCTTTATTTTATAATATTTCAAGTACTTAGTTTTCAAAGTAAATCCAAGAAAGGTCTAATACTTCTAATCTAAGAATAGTTTAGCTTTCAAAGAGATACTTAACGCCATCACTAGTTACTTTGCTGCATTCATAAAATTTTAATATTTTTAAATCCTTTAAATCCCTTTTTTAAATAAAAAATATATTAATTTACAAATATTAATTTTATTTGAATGTTACTTATCGACAATAGCTTTGATACAATCATTGTCAAACAGAGAACTTGAGGCATCAAAATATTAGAGTTTATCTGAAACAGGACTTTAAAAGAGTTGAACTATACTTTCTGATGAGCAACCAAAACACTTATAAATGCTCAATTTTGTGAGAGTTGCAATAAAATTTTTTGATTCAATTAATGCAGAGATAGTTAAATCTGTGAGTCTCAAACACTTTAGATATAATTACTTCACTTTATTTAAATACTTGCTACTGAGTAATACTATGAGCCCTTTATCACTCAGCAAATTACAAAAACTGATATTTAATTCCTCAATTGAATTTTCTTTGGTGCTTAATACTTAGATAAAACTATCATTAATGAGAGTATTTGAAAGGTTAAGAGAGCGCAAATTAGTAAAATTAGCTTCTTAAACATAATCTAATAAAGCATCAGAACTTATTTTCCAGCAACCTTCTAACTATATTTAAATTAGCTGCTTTTGGCACTATAAAAACTACAAAATCTATCCCTCAAATATGCAGGAATTTATTTTTAAAATCTCCAAATTTGTAAACTTGTCTTTGTTTTCTTGAAGAAATTTAGATATATCATAGATAGTAAAGTACTAAAGGATAAGCTCCTTAGCTGATCCAGCATGTTAAATAATTCTATTTTCTATTTACTCTTTACTATAATCTAAATCAAAGCTAATTTCTAATGACATTTTAAACTTTTGATTTAATAGCTATCTATTTAGTTATTATTTCAAAGTTGTTAACAAAATATTTAATTTTTGATATAAATAATTATTTAAGATTATTAATAATAGATAGATTATAATTATATTATTTTCTTTCTATTCAAAGATCACAAGAAAGCAAAAAATAAAATCCTTTAAAGGCACAATTTATTTATTAAGCAGTCAATTTTTATAAGTAACATAAATTTGTTGACATTGTTTGTAAAAAAAACAAAAGTATAGTTAAATTTTAATATTTTAATTAAAATTATAATTAATTTGAAGATCTTAAGGGAATAGTATTTTTATTAAAATATCTAAAGCTTGATAATAAGTTTTATAAATATGATTCATCAATTCGGATTAAGGATTAAGAGTTAGTTATTAAATATTTAGATAAAAAATAAAAAGAAATTTTTTACTGAAATAATATTCTTCTATAACCTTATTTTAAAATAATAAAGATTCTATCCTTTTTTTAATACAAATATAAGAAGGCATCAAATAAAATGAGATTTACAACAATTGAATAACTAAAGGAAGATTAAAATGAACTTGAAAATAGATATTATCTTAATGTATAGCTGATGTAACATTTAACAAGAAAAAACAGTCTAAAAACATTTCTAGTGAAATATTTATTTAGAATAATGAGACTGATTAGATTATGTAGAGTATTGGACAAAAAAATCAACTCATGAAGCTATCCCTGACTCTTTCGTATTTATTCATCATGTATTAAAATCTAAAAAGTAAAAATTAATTTAGATATTCCAGGATAGATGATGAAGGTGCTGCAAACATTATTAATGATATTGATCAATTCTAAAATTTGAAATAATTCTAAATATCAGTTAGGTAAATCATTACTAGGTATGAATTAAGCACATAATATTTTCTGTATTTATTAGAGGGAATAGAATTTAATTCACTGGATTAAAGCAAATGGTTAAGAAAATAAGTTCCTTAAAATATTTAGAATAATTAATTGTTGATTACCAGTAAGAAGAATATTTGAAAATTCAAAAGATTTTAAAATAAATTTTATTTTGTTTAGTGATAATTAATTACAAGAAGATGATTCTGAGAATATTTTTGATAATTTAATCAGATGTGAGAATCTTTCATCAGTACACTTTAATTTTGAGTATCTTTAAACAATTTTTTTAAATTAATCTAATAAAATAATTAACAACTAAAAGTATGAATAAAATAACAACTAAAGGTTGTTTGAACGTTCTTAAAAGTTTAGGAAAGCTGAATTAAATTTAATTTCTATACCTGAGCATGAAGTAAATTAAAAAAAATACTCACACATTTTTACTATTTATTTTAATTGTAAAAAGTTAAAATCAAATTGAAGATACTTAATTATTAGAAAGATTTGATGATTTTAAATAAAATTGCATAGATTTTTTTTTAAATTTAAAATCTCTGAAGCTATGTTTGAAGTAAATCAGATTTTGTGCAGAACATTTTTTAAAAAGGTTTTTATAAGATAAAACAATATAGATAACTCACTACTTTAGGTCATACAAAGTTTTTTCTTAGGCTCTACAAATTTAAAGTCTTTAAATCTATCCTTACAGTATGTTTAAAATATTAACTTTAATAAAGTATAAAATATTATTAAATTTTAGAAATAATAGCATTTCGTGTGTTTCAATCATAAGTCTTTCTGAATTTTTAAATTCATTCAATTTTCTACAAGAAGTTACCATAGGTTTTAGGTAAAAAATTTTTCATAATTAAAAGATAAAAACAAACATTTTGTTAAAAGTTAAATAAAATTCATAGTTGAAGATTTTGATGATTAAAATAATCATATCAATCTTGGTTCAAATCTTTAAAAATTAAAGTTAAAGTTTAGGTAAATACAAATTTATTTTCATTGACAAAAATAATATAGAAATTTTTATTTTTCAAAAGTGAAACTAAAGTTGATAGCTATTAGAATTTAATACAAATTTTAAGTAGAAGCAAAAACATTTCTTTTCTCAAGATTGTTGATAGGTAAATATTTTTAAATAATAATAAAATTTAGTTAAAATAAATATTTTTCAATAGTTATTCAAATATTGATGATACTCAATTAGAAAAAATATTTAGAAATATCAATTAATTTCAAAATTTGTAGCATTTGGAGGTTATACTTGAGTAAAATATTCTTTAATTTAATTTAAATAAGATCTTTATCAAATTATTTAAAGATATAATGACATTAGAACATACAATAATTAATTTGAATCACTCAAATAATGCAAAAATTTAGAATCACTCACACTAGATTTCCAGTATTCATTTTTGATATTACTTAAATTTATCCTAATATTAATATACAGTTTAAGTAGAGAAATAGACTCTTCTATTGTCACTAATTTAGTTAAAAATCTTTAGGAATGTCCTTCTTTTAGTAGTTTGAATTTCAGCTTATTTTGGTATTTTTATAAATTAAAACCAATATTTATTAACCCTTTTTTAGCTGTGAAAACTTAGGTGAAGATGAAGAAGTTTCATACATGCTTCAAGATTTACACAAATTATAAAAACTTAAAAGATTGTATTTCTGCACCAAGTAAATATTTTAATTATAATTTTTTATTATATTTTTTATATATTTTGGGCTTAAAAAGGAAATAATTATTAAAATAATTTATAATTTTTAGGTTTTGTTAAATGAGATATACTACCAATTTACAACTAGTTAAATAGATATCTAATTGTTCTTCCTTAGAATTCTTAAATTTAGAAATTTAGTAAAACTCTACTCAGCAACTCTTTATAATAAATATATTTATCTTAATAATAAAAAGAGAAGACTCTCAAGGCCTCTTAAATTAATTCATCAATCAAATAAGTTTATAACTTCAAAAACTAAACTAATTAAAAGCTTTGTCAATTAGTTTATTGTAAAATACTTTTATAAAAATACACAGTCTAATTTTTTTCATTTTCATAAATACACAGATCTGATGGTCTTGGCTACAGTACCTTAAAATAATTTTGTTGGAACTTGAGACTTTTGAGATTTCTCAATTGTGTCTAATTAAGTTTTTTGAAGTAAAATTTATTCAACTTTTTCACCTCAAATTTACTGAATAACTCTGTAAAAGGTATGAAGATATAAAGGAGATTTAACAATTAGAAAGAATCCTTAAAAAAAGTAAAAATATGATAACTGTATCAATATGTTGATGGATGGATGTTTATTTATATTTCCTTTAAATTAAATTTATGAACTATAATTTTTCCAAATAGAAAATATTAATTAATTATTGCAAAATACTTTTTTAATTTTTGTTAAATAAAGAATAAAATAATTTTTATTTTGTCATTTACAAAAGAGATATTTAATTTATTCTATTAAAAAAAGACAATTTTCAGGAAATAAAATTTATAATTTTACATCTAGAAAAACAAATTAATAAAAAAATGATTTTCAAATCATATTAAATTTATTATGTTGTTGATTAACATTTTTGTTTTAATAAATTTATCTTGGCTTTTACTGTTCATCGAAATCAGATGCTTCTATAGCTGGAAAGTTTACTAAACAACTGATGTTATAGCTTTTGTCTTCTTATAGTTTAAATTAAACATTTTTTGAAGCACTTGGAGATTTATTTTGTAATAACTTAAAGTTTTCTCTATTTAATTTCTTGTAGTTTCTTTGTGAGTTAAGGGAATTTTCTTATTCATTCAGAGTAGATAATTGGATTAAATTTTGAATGGAGTTACGTTAATAATTTATAGTAAACATTTATTTTTTGTTATCATCTTCCTCTAAAACTATTTATTTTTAGATTATTTAATTAAAAAATATTAAATGATATTTTTACCTCTATCATCTGCATAGCTTTAGATGTAGGAAGATTTATTGACACTTAATTATACTTTCTTAGCTTGTTCTTCAATTTTCTATTACCTTATTAGCATTTTATTGAAATAAATCTTTTTCCATAAATTAAGAGCTCTCACTTTCAAAATTTTAGTTTTTGCTATTTTTATTTTAACTTTTTCAGGTAAGATATGTTCTGCCAAACATGAAAAAATTCTATGATTTAGTAGTTAGATATTAAATAATTTCATTTTGATAATTATTCCGACCATATAAATTACAACACTGTAATGCAGAATAGATATGATTATCTATATTGCAATCTTATTGTATTACTAAAAAAGTAAATTAAAAAATGTATTTAATATTAAGATAGTGTTTTAGAATATTTCTAAACTCTACAGCTGACGATCAGAAAAAGGTTTTTTATTATTTAAAGTTGAACAGTAGGATGAGATAATTATAATACATAGAACTTAAGACATATAATCCAGTTTTTCAAGTAAAGTAGAAACCAAAACTAGCACTATCCTATAGTATATTCTTATAAATTCCCAGAAATAATATTTCTATTTATATTCTAGGAAATAATAACCATATTTGTACTTATTAATGCAATAGAGTAAATTTTTAGATCTTTTTGTGTCTTTTATAAAAAGATAGAATATAAACAAAGGATAAAGTACCCAGAATATAAGAGTTGGCAATATTGCATAATACTAAAAGTAACTAAAGCCTTTATCATCACAACTTAGAACAAGACTGGTTGTTACATACTTTTAATCTCCTACCTATCTACAAGTCATTGTAGAAGCTAAAAATTGAATAGAGTTAGGCTGGAAAAAAAAGAATAAAATTGTTAAAAGAACATAATAGTGGTATTTGTTTATCTTAAAAAGCTTAAAGTAGATCTGAAATTTTAATACTGATACTATGATTAGTAAGAAGAAGATTGGAACAAAAATATAGATTATTGATCTTATTTATATTTCTTAATTTAGTCCTAGAGAATTTTTTGCTCTAGTGTATAAACATTGGCTACTAACTATGATTTTTCCCATAGGTTATCCAGTAACAGCAGGAATAAAAGAAAAAGCTTAAGGAATGAAATTGATATTTATTTAGTAAATGACTTGAGATATCTGCAAAAAGTTAATAAGTTGTTTAATTACAAAAACTGATTCATCTTAAATGCAACTCTTTGAGATTGGAAGGATATTCATCAAACGAATATAAGAACAAACAGAGTTGTAAATATAATTATTTAAGAAAATAATTATGCTGAAGTAAATGTAAGTAAACACAGCTAAAAAGAGTAAAATTACATAAACTATTTAAATTGCCGATTCACTACATTCCCTACAAGTATAATCAGAAAAAGAAAGAGAATAAGTTTTTCCTTTCCAAACTTTTCCAAAATTATCACAAGTTTCACAAAGTGGCCCAATATGACCTTCAATACATCCAAATTGACTAGAAGATGAGTTAAAATCACAAATTTCAGGCCTCATTTAGCTACACTAAACAATAGCATCAGTATCACTATTTAACCTCCAATATCCTTGTTTTAAGATTATATGATTTCCTTAGCAATTAGATGCTCCTGTTGGGCATTTCTTGCAGCTAACTTATTCTTAATCTTTACTATTAAAATCATTTATTAAATCTAAGGAATATGTACCTTCAGAGCATTCTAAACAGAAAGTAATAGTTTATGATGTTTAAACAGGAATTTCACCTTTTATGCATT
>JH720338.1:605281-616231 GCA_000231825.2 Tetrahymena elliotti 4EA
TAAGCTGAATTTTAATAGAATTTGGATTTTACAAAATTTTAATATTGATTTTCAAAAATCAGATTTTTGTACTAATAATCAGAGATAACAAATCTAAGAGCACCACCTATTAAAGCTGAATTATTAAAGAAATTAGTATCCTCATCTATTTTAAGAGAATTAATATTTTAGAAAAATAAAGCTCCTCCACTTGCTTATGCAGTGTTACTAGTAAAGTTTGAGTTTTTAATAGTTACTTCTTTTTCAATATTCTAGAATTAAACAGAAGCACCTAAAACACCTTAATTTTATTAAAAAATAGAAGAATCTATACTAACTTCTTTGGCATTGTTAAGTAATATATTTCCTTAATTTAATTCAAATTTAACACTTTGTATTTGTAAATATGAAGATTGCAAAAGAAGTAAATGAATTTAATTATCACTATCAAATTGCTTGGGAAATTAATTTCCAATAAAACTAGTATTTTAAATGAAAAAAGTATCATTGTTAAGGATTTAAGTGATATTGTTAAGTTCGTAACCATTATTTGTTTAAAAGAATTGTATCTCTTTATTATTCTCTAGTGACATATTATACATTTAAGTAACCTAAATTCCATTTAGTTAAATTAAATAAATTGGCTGAATTACACTTACTTCTTTCTCGAGCAATATCCTCTGACAATTTAATATTTGTAAATCCATTATTCTGAGCTTATCTAACCAATTAAGCTTCACAAAATTATTTGAAAAAGTACTGCTAATTATTTTAAGCTTCCTTATAATAAATGATTTGATGCTTTAAGCATTAATAAACTAAAATTGGCTTTCTTCTTAATTTAAATTTGTAATAGTCATTTCTTCTATTAAAATATATTAGATTCCATTGAACTAAAACAGAGATTAACTTTTTGGGATAGTAGAATTTATATTTTATTATTAGCTTTGCTAGAGATTTACATTTTCTATTTTAATATTAACTATTTAAATAATTTAATTATTTAAGAAATTTAAAGATGTTCCAAGCTTTATATCTTAATTAGAAATTGTTATATTTTGCAAAGTTATATTTTGTGAATTTGGAGAGAAATTAATAGGTAAACCTTATTCAGTAAATTTTAAATTAAAAGAACTCATGAATAAGTTAGAAGTAATTGAAGAAAAAGAATTACTTTTTATGTTCAATAAATTATTATTTATATTTTGAGGTCTCAAGATGAATTAGATATTTTACTAATTAAAGAAGTTTAACTATTGTATTTCGTTGTTTATCATTACTGATAAATAAAAATTCTTGGTTAACTTATCCTAAGGAGTGTAAATACTATAAAAATCATTCTAAACTTAAATTATATCAAAATATTATATCTAAGCTGAGCAAGAAAGTATTTAATTAGTTGAAGATTATGATAATTACTAAAATAATTAAACACTGAGCCTTTCTTCGAAAACTCCTAATTGAGAAATACCAATTATTTTTATAGAACTTTAATTGTCGATTAATTGTTAGTAATATACAAAAGGGTTCTGTAGTTATATATTATCAATCAACTAAATGGATGAGATTACTTAATTAATAAAAATAGTTTCTATAGCAGTTGACTAAACAATAAAGAAGTAATCATCAAATATTTAAATTATTTAATTTATTGATTTTTAAAGAGACCTTCTGAATCTTCCAATATAATTAAATTATCTATCATAAAAATTTAATTAATATGGACAGCCTAAAATTATGTATTTATTTGTAATATTAAAGCTTTTTCTATTTGATGATGGAAAAGCAAGAGTTACTACAAGTTGGTTGTCACTAATTCTAAAAACTCCTAGCTTTTTTTCTTCAGCAATACTAATATAAAAGTAATTACCTGAATAATCATAGTAAAGCAGAGGGATATTCTATGTTTTTGGTTCTGTAACAGATTGCTCAAAATTTTTTGCAATCTTATCTAAATTTTGATTTGAATTCAGTGTGAAATTCCTACAATCAACTTCAATAATCCTACCTGACTTCATAACTAAAGCCATATTTGGGTAATTTAGCATGATAAAACTCAAAATTATTTCTTAGTTTTAGAATAAAGAATAAACAGAATTGCTTTTGTTAATCAAATCATATTGATATATTAATCCATTATTTATTGAAAAATAAATAAATTAATTTTATAAGTCTCTGGGGTTGAAATGCACTAAAAAATCTAAAAGGATGGTATCTTAATCTAATTTAAATGACTGAAGGATTTAGTTTTTAACAAAATCATAATCGATGATTTCGTTTTGATTTGTTTGAAATATAGCATACCCATTATCTGTGTAGAGGAACTATCTCAAATTTATATTTTAAATTGTTTAAGCCTAATTTAGATTTGAAAATGAAATGTCTTCTCCTTTTAAATACAGGATTTATTAAGGGAAAACAATAATATTAAATCTAATGTTTTGTTAATAGACTACCTTCATTTCCTAAACTTTTTAATTAAACACAGTTTAAAAAGTTACTTAAAAGTTTTAGTAATTAAAAAGGTTATTATTTTTATCAACAAATAGCATTGAGACGTTATTTTGTGTAGAATCATTTTGAGTACTCATTAACATATAAAATTACTTAGTATTGTAAAATAACCCTTAAAATATTTTTAATAATATACTGTTACTTATCCTCCAAACACCTAAGTTGTTATAAACATAGTTTTCATTCATATCAAAATTGGTTATCATATCAATAGGTTGAGCTACTAGTTATTATTGCATTTGAGGCACAGCAATCATATTATAAGTATTTATTTATACTCCAAAATTTGCTAATTGTTGATTTCCATACTAGTCTATGTAGTTTATCATAGAATTATCTGCATCATAGTAAATTTATATTGGTATTCCTACCTGATTTTATGCAAATTAATTGGATAAGCTACCGATTGATTGTAAATTATTCAAGTTGTAAAACTTTATCTATCCAAATCTTATTTCATTCGTAATGTATGCAATCATGTTAATTTCACTAAAGTAAAATCCTTTGGTAATAGAAGCACCTGAAGGCTAGAAAGTATTCGCTAAGTTAAGACCTATTCTAGAAATGATATAGGCAGCTATTTGTTTTAAAAATAATTTCACAAATTTTTTTATTTTTTAAAAAGTAACTGTCAAAACATTAATTTTCAATCAAATAAAGATTAAGAAATTGAAAGTGAAATAAATAAATAAAATATAATTACTTGATTATGTATAAGCCACTATGTATTACCCAGCTAGCTGTAATTAAAAGATATTCATATTCATTTATGTAAAAGTTTATTTTATGACACCTTAGAAGGTATATACTTCTATCATATTTTGAAAAACATATAAATACTAATTTTCATTATCTCCTAATATGCTAAATTTATTCATAGAGGTTATTTTAAGAATTGTAGTGCTAACTAATTGACTTCCTCTATTAAAAAATTATATTTGATTAGTATTCATTATACATATAATGTTGCTTGGTAAAAATATGCATTATGTGTAGTTTTACTAGAGAGAAATAGAGATAACTTTTTGATTGGATAAAGTGAAGTCATATGAAACTAATGAATCTCCATAAACTATTATTTATTAATTTTTATCATCTATAAGACATCCATTTATTTATTTTTAGTTCTAAGAGTTTTCAGTTAAGATTACTTAATATTATGAGTTTTTTATACTACTCACCAAAAATAATTAAAATTTACTATAAAAAATAAACAGCTTTGATATTTCAGAATATTACAATCCTTAAATATCTGTATCATTGATTACATTATTTATTGAAAGCTTTTATATTTTTTAATTAGTAAATATGCTGAATACATACACATCTTTTCTAGCTTAGATGAACATTAAGCCTAACTTAAAACTGTAATAAAATTTGTTTATTTGATCATTTTCAGATGAAATTTGTAGTTAAAATATATTACGCACTGAACTCTATTTATTATATGGAACTACACCTACAGAGCCAGTTAAAGAACCACTCATAATCAAGGTATTTCCTCTATTTGTGTGTGCGATATTCATGGACTAATTAGGGTAGTAAATCAATTTTTCTATTACATTACTCTTTAGTTTTTTGTTCCATGTAACTTCAGTCATAAGACTAGTATAACCCATAGGAACTATTGCAGCGAGGTAAAAGAAATAATCTTAGTCAGGTGGACTGTTTGTTTTTTTTTTTACATAAACTATTTAGACACAATTTATAATTTAATAAACGTCTAAAACTACTGGGTGAATATCTGTAAGATCAATGCACTCAAATGCAAAAGGATAACTCTTATTTTTATTAGGGGCATAAAGCAATAAAAAATAGAGAGTCGAATTATATTAATATATTTGCATGTTTTTTCCATCTAATTGGATAATAGGAAATGCTATTTAAAGTTGACTATTTAAGATAGTAATTTAATTGTTTATGTCAGTCAGCATCAAATAAATATCTAAATAATAAAAAAATTTAATCAAAGAAGATGAAAAAAATTTAATAAATAAAGTTGAAAGTTTTTTTGAATTTTTTCTTTAATAGCTGCTTATTAAAAATATCATAATACTTGTGAAATCAATTTTTAAAATTTGAAAAATGTAATACTCACTCATTAATTTATTTTCTAATAGGGATAGGAATTATATATAAATAATAATATTATTGCAAAATATTATGCTCCCAATATAAAATTTGACTACGTTCAATCATCTAATTTTGCAAAATTTCATAATGAGAATATTAGTTTCAGGATTTTATTTAATGTTCAAAATTAATTTAAAAGGTGGAAAATTCTTATTGGGAGCAGGAATAAATATCCATTTTTAAATTAATTCAAATTTTAAATTATGAAAAAATGTTCTTAATAATATGTTAAAAAAAAACCATATTATACTGAAAATTTTTTCTAAGAAAATTAACAATTTACTTGGAATAATTTTTTTAATAAAACCTACCAAATTTTTAAAAATTGTTAAAAAATAAAGCATAAAATGATTCAGATTCTGAAACTACTATGATATTATGAAAATTCACATTCTATATAATACTACTAGTCATGATTGAGTTTTTTATGAGAGGATTTAGTATTTTTTAAAATAAGGGGGTGGGGTGGGCAAATATTTTGCATGCTACTTTTTAATCCAAAAATTAAATTATTCCAAACAATCAAAATAATTTAATGAATAATAAATTAAAAATACCTCCATTATCTAGATTGAAAAGATAAGATTTAATTAAAGGTACTTAGAAGCTGAAAGGAGAAACAGAAAGTTTTTGCTTAATCTCACTATTACTAAATGAGTATGCTGTTATTATATTCATGTTGTCGAAGATAAAGATATCATTTGAATTAGAATAGAAGATATTTTAAGCTTACTGAGGAATTTAGAATATTAATAAAATCTTTCTAATATCTGTCATGATTTATATTTGCTAATTAAAAAAAAGAAACATGTAATCTTTAGAAACACTAATTCCTGATTGATACTGGTTATTTATTTGAATGACTTGATTGATTTACTAATTGAAGATATTAAAAATGAAAATTTAATTTGTGAAAATGGAGACAACTAATCTTGATTAAAATATAACAGCATCTACACACTATTAGCCAGGAAATTAAATTTAGAAGTAATATTAAGGATAAAGAGGGTCAGCTTATTCCCAGACAACTAACTTTCCATCTTAAGAACAACTTATAGAAAGATTAATTTCTTCAGCATACTAAAGCTTATTTATTTTATCTTAATTGTAGTTGGTAACTTCTTAGTAATTAACTGTAATTCCTTATATTGTGTCTTAAGATATATCAATCAATTATATATCTTAGCCAACAATACCTATTTGCTTAGGAAGTAAAGAAGAAATTTCTTAGTAAATTATTTTGATTTGGGTGGGGTTTGAGATAAGGGATTGCAAACTATTAATTTTATTGAGTGTAACAGTAGATTAATCAAAATTAATTTGATAAACGTCAATGACTTTGTTTTATTTTAAAAGGTAAATTTTACCCATGCTATTACTTTCTCCAAAACTATTATAATCTATTATTTGATAATCAATATGTATTTCAATTAGAGAAACAAGAGTCTGGGGATGATAAATTTTAAATTAATTTGATGAAAAAGAAGCTAGCAATAATTAATTAAATTTTTCACTGGTAGTAACAGAAGAATTTTTTTAAATAAGTAATATTTTTAAAGGAGTAGAAGTTTCTTAAGATTACTAACATTACTAAGTGTTTTGCTAAAAAGAAACTATTGAATTTGTATTTTAAAATAAAAGGAAGTAAGTTTACTATTCACTAACTTCCAGTTAACTCACTCCTCCAAATATGCTTTCACATGAATAGTTTTCAGTAATATTTTTAAATGCAACATTACTATTATGCAGTTCAATCAAATTTAAAAGCATTATTTAAAATGAGTCATTTTGAAGGATAATCATTCCTTCTATGATTGTTACCAAATTGTCATATTTCAATGAAATAAAATTAGAAGTTTCTTTGTTTATTTCATTAAAAATGATCTATTAGCTTTGATAGTCTTATGAGCTAAAAAATAATCTGTTTAAGTTATTGTTTACTTATATAAAATTACTCTAGCTATTTATAATACCTTATTATACTTTAGTGATTAAGTTAATGTCGTTGTTATTGATATCCCATTAAAAAATTTGATTTACATTACTAAACAGATAAATCGAATTTTTATAAGATCTAATTAGGATAATGTTCTAATTGAAAGTTTGAGATCTTATAAATGCTCCTGTTTTTGCATCAATTATGTTGAAAAAGTTAGTAAAGATTGTAATGATTGTGTTAGAGATGTAATATTAGACTTACTAAATTAATTGCTGCTGAGATATTGAAGATTATTGAACAAATCTTTTTGAGCAGTTGCTTGACTACTAGCATATACTTTTTCCATAAACACCAATAGTATTTTGACTGCATAGAGAAACACATTAACTAGATTATGAAGCCTCATAAAACTGGTAGTTATCACACTCAATTGCAATACACTGATTTTACTAAAGAGTGAAACCATCCATACATGATGTACAAGCTTCAATTTCATCTAATTCACTAAGCTAACAGTTTAAGCACCCATTCTTGCAACAGTTCACAAAATAAACAAATGCTATTATTATATTTATTTTAAAAAACGAAGTTTTAGACATATTATTTTTTTTTGCTTTTAATTTAATGTTTTTCCATTATTTAATCTAAAAATGTTAGTTGGTTGTTTATTTAATTACTGATTTATCTAATGAATTTTGATAGCAGATAATGTAAAATTTTAAAATTTATTTCAAAACAACATAAAACATCTAATTAGTAATCTACAAGTATGCTTATCTGATTGTAATTATTATATAGAATTCTAATTATCTAGCTAGTTATTGTTATGAAATTTTTATAATTATCAATTGCTTATTCAATTTTATAATCAAAAAATTACTAAAAAATTTAAAAGCGCACATATTTTTGTTAAAATTTGAATTTTATTTCAAAGTTTTTCTTAATAATAATTTTTACTAAAATAAAATTTTATAAATAATTATGCTTATGAAAATTTTTATATTTAAAATATTCAGCTTAAATAAACCGTCACTTTTATTACACAAATATGCACTTAAGTGCAGTATGATTTGACACCAATAAAAATAAATTTGAAAAAACAGTAACAAAATTAATTTAATAAACATTAAAGAATTTGTTTTATTTAAGAAGTTAAGTTTTACCCATTCTCTCATTCTCTAAAAAACTATTGAAATCAATTATTTCATTATCAATATTAATTTCAATTAGAGAGGCAAAAGTCTGGGGATTAACAATTTTAAATTAATTTGATGAAAAAGGAGCTAGCAATTACTAATTAAATTTTTCTGGGGATGGAAGAAATTATTTAAATAAGTATTATTTTTAAAGGAGTAGAAGTTTCTTTATACTTGCTGGCATTGCTAAGTTTTTTGGGAAAAAGAAATTATTGAGTTTGTTTTGTATATTAAAATAAAAGGAAAAGTTTGGGATGATACACTAATTTCCAGTTTGCTCACTCCTTCAAATCAACTTTCACAAGATTAGAAATTAGTAAAGTTTTTAAAGGTAAAATTACACTTCAGTTCTTCAATCAAATTTATAAACATTATTTAAAATTGATTTTTTGGAAGGATAATTATTCCTTCTATGATTGTTACCAAATTGTCATATTTCAATATATTTCAATGAAATAAAATTAGAAGTTTCTTTGTTTCATTAAATATCTATTAATCTTGATAGTCTTATGAGCCAAAAAATAATATTTAGAGTTATTGTTTACTTATTTCACAAAATTGCTCTAGATATTTATATTACCTTATTCTGCTTTAAAATAAAGTTGAAAAAGTTAGTAAAGATTATTATGATTATTTTTGAGAAATAATAAGTAGCTGTTAAGAAATTTGTATGAGTTTCAAAGTTAAAATTTGAGTCGAATAATTTATAAATAAATCAATAAAAAAACTAAAAAGTGAACAAAATTTATTTAAATAAACTTGAAGTTTGTTTTTCAAATAGATTAAATATGCAATAATATAGAAAATTCTAAAACCATATGAATTAATTTTTATCAAAGCCATCTCTAAAAGAGTAATAAAATATTGAAAAAAAGTAATGGTGCTAATTATTTAACATTAATATAGTTAGATTGTAAATATTTAAAAACTATAAATTATTAAATTAGTTATTCAATAGATTTTCAAATAATTAATTTTTTTTAAATAATGAACAAATTATTTTTTTTGATATTCGAGAAAATAGAAATTTGTTCTTCACTATTAATTTTAGTAGAAAAAAAAATAATATGAAAAATAGGAAAAAAAATGAATACAAAAACGATTTTCAAATCATATTAAATTTATTAGATTATTGATTAACATTTTTGTTTTTATAAATTTGTCTCGGCTTTTACTGTTCATCGAAATCAGATATTTCTATTGCTGGAAAGTTTACTAGAGCACTCACATTTTCATTTTAGCTTTTATCATCTTACAGCTTAAACTAAAAACTTTATGAAGTACTTTGAGGTTTACTTTGTAATAACTTAAAGTTTTCTACATTTAATTTCTTATAATATTATGCGTTATTAGGACTTTCTTGTTCATTTATAGTAGAAAATTGGATTAAATTTTGAGCAGAGTTACGTAAAGAACTTTTAGTAAAAATTTATTTTTTGTTATCTTCTTCTTCTAAAACTATTTATTTTAAGATTTTATGAATTAAAAAATATTAAATAGTATTTTTACCTTTATCTTCAGCTAAGTTTTAGTTGCAAGAAGATTTATTGACACTTAATTGTACTTTCTTCGCTTACTCTTCTATTTTCTATTACCTTATTAATTTCTTATTTTAATATATCTTTTTCCATAAATTAAGAGCTCTCACTTTCAAAATTTTGGTGTTTGCAATTTTTATTTTAACTTTTTCGGGTAAGATATATCCTGCCAAACATTAAATAATTCTACTATTTAGCAATTAGCTATTAAATAACTTCATTTTGACAATCATTCCTATCATAAAAATAACAACACTGTAGTGCATTATAGATATGATTATCTATATTGCAATGCTATTGTATAACTATAGAAGTAAATTAAAAAATGTATTTAATATTAGTATAGAGGATTAGAATATTTCAATACGAAATAGTTGACTATCAGAAAAAGGTTTGTAATAAAGTAAAGCAGAAGAATAGGAAGAGATGATTATAATACTTAGAACTTAAGATGTATAATCTAATTTTAGAAGTAAAGTAGAGACCAAGACTAATACTATTCTATAATATATTCGAATAAACTCCCAGAAATAATATCTCTATTTATATTCTAGGAAATAATAACCGTATTTGTACTTGTTAATGCAATAGTGAATATTTTTAGATCGTTTTGTATCTTTTATAAAAAGGTACAATATAAAAAAAGGATACACTATCCAGAATATGAGAGCTGGCAATATTGCATAGTACTAAAAGTAATTAAAGCTTTTATTTTCACAACTTAGAACAAGACTAGTGGTTACATACTTTTAATCACCTACCTGCCTACAAGTCATTGTAGAAGCTAAAAATTGAATTGAGTTAGGCTGGAAAAAAAAGAATAAAATTGTTAAAAGAACATAATAGTGGTATTTGTTTATTCTAAAAAGCTTAAAGTACATTTGAAATTTTAATACAGAAATAGTCATTAGTAGGAAGAAGATTGGAACAAAAATATAAATTATTGATCTTACTTTTATTTCTTAATCCAGTCCTAGAGAATATCTTGCACTAGTGTATAAACATTGGCTACTAACTATTATTTTCCCCATAGGCTATCCAGCAATAGATGGAATAAAAGAAAAAGCTTAAGGAATGAAATTGATATTTATTTAATAAATGACTTGTGATATTTGTAAAAAGTTAATAAGCTGTTTAATTACAAAAACTGATTCATCTTAAATGCAACTCTTAGAGAATGGAAGGATGTTCATCAAACGAATATAAGAGCACATTGCATTGTAAATATAATTATTTTAGAAAATAATTATGCTACCATAAATGTAAAAAAATACAGCGAAAAACAGTAAAGTTACATAAACTATTTAAATTGCTTAATTACTGCATTCGCTACATGTATAATCAGAAAACGACAGAGAATAAGTTTTTCCTTTCCAGATATCTCCATAATTATCACAATTTTCACAAAGTGGCCCAACATGGCCTTCGATACATCCAAATTTGCTTGATGATGAATTAAAATCACAAATTTCAGGCCTCATTTCATTACACTAAACAATCACATCAGTATCATTATCTAACCTCCAATATCCTTATTTTAAGATTATTCGATCTCCTTAACAATTAGAGGCTCCTGTTGGGCATTTCTTGCAACTAATTTATTCCTCATTCTTACTACTAAAATCACTAATCAAATCTAAGGAATAAGTAC
>JH720338.1:638044-656735 GCA_000231825.2 Tetrahymena elliotti 4EA
ATTTCGTAAGTTTAATCAAAAAAAATTTTTATTTAATTTTTCAGCATTTCTAATAAATAGCTTCTTGTTAATGCTTCAAAGCGTATTAAAAAAGTACTTGATATAAATGTTGCTATTTTAAATTTGAAGTTATTATTTTATTTACACAAGAGGAATTTAGAATAATTTTAGAAGAAATCTAAATTTGTCAATAATAAAAATTTTTTCTGTGGTTTTTTAGGTTTATTTTAAATCATTTTATGGTAAATTATGAAATTTAATTTTTTATTTAATTTTTTTAACTAAAATAAGCTAATATTTGTTAACTTTAAGCTTTATATTTAAGCAAGGAAAAGGATCTTTTTTTTAAAAAAAACTGATTTTATTTAGTTAAAAAATAAGAATGAAATTGAAAATATATTTTAAACCCATTAAATTAATTGTTGAGTTTTGATAAATGACCAAACATAAAAATTTCATTATTATATTTTTTATTTTAAAATAAACTCTTCAAACAAAACATTCTCTAATGCTTGCTAGTTTAAAGGTTTTGTTAAGTAATAAGACATTCCATAATCAATCGCTTTTTACTATTCTTTTTCAGAAAGAAGCACAGTCCATGCTGATATTGTTGGAATTTTAATTTAAAGATTATTGCAAGTATTTATAATGTCAACTGAAACCTCATACCCATTTTTGACTGGCATATCAATATCTAAAAAGATTAAGGTAAACACCTTGCAGCAAGGATTATAGCTCTTTTATTTAATTAATTCAAGAGCTTATTAACCACTTGTAGCCTTTTCTGAAACAAATTAATATTATTTTAAACGTAATTCCAGGGTACATAAATTAAAATCATTGTCATCTATTAGTAGGATTTAAGAGCAATCACATTATCTACTTTCATTCATTTCTGTTAAATTATTTTAAATATCACCATTTACATAAAAACCATTAGTTACGTTAAAATAGAGGAGTTAGGCTTTTTGTTCTCCTATCACAGTTTCAGAGTGATGGATAGAAGGCTCAGTTTTTAGCACTATTTAACTTACTCTTCTACTGTTTTATTAGGTATTATTATTTGAAACTAAAGTTCCATTATTAGATTAGCTATACTAAGTGTTATTATTATTATTATTATATATTTATCTAGGAGTGTTTGACTAAGCCAAAGCTGGTGAATTTTTTAAGTTAAAATCTACAGGTTTAATATACAAAAAATTAGATTCATTTCAAAAAATAAATTATTTACCTTAGTCTTTGTCCTGATTAAAAGATTTTTAAGCTATTCGAGGCTAAATGAAAGTATTTAGTTCTATTTTTTCATAGCTTCCTGTTGGGAAAATGTTACAAGACTCAAACATATGATCCTAGATAATAGTAGCATTAAATAATGAAAAATTTACATCTGTTTCTTGCTTAAGTTAAGTTTGAGTGTTATTTTTATTCACGTCCTCGGTTTTTAAATTTAGCTGTTTATTTGTATTGTTTAAATTAGATAAAATCTAAACTTTATCTTATAATATTGCTTAATTTGAAGAAGTATTTTCTTGAAATATATTTGACTTTTCTTTTGAATTTACTAAATCTTACTATGCTTGGTGTTTTGATCTAAAAGTTGATTATCCAAACTATGATCCTTCATTTGTCAGCTAAGACATTCCTGTGCTGACTATTTGGTAAATAAACTAGCTCTATTTTATCATATTTTATGTTAAAAAACATCTTTTTTTCTCAACAGAGTAAAATTCTCTTGAATCATCAAAAGAATCATTACAATCTATGTTATTATCTTCTACAGATATGTTTGAAGACTATAAATCAGTAGAATCAAGCATTTTTTGAGGAATATTTTTTTAATTTTCTGTTTTATTCTAGACATCTAACATATTTTTATTTTTTTATGATTTATCTTCAGATTTAAATATTTACTTAATATCTATCTTTTAGTTCTCATTATCTTTATCATTTTTGTTAAATTCACCTAAAATTAGCTTATTAAAGTCTTATTGTAATTTATTCTTATCTTTTCCTAGGCTATTAAATCTTAGATTCTCATCTTATTTCATTATCTTTTTGGTATTTTTTATGTAAAATGTAAAAACACTTCCTTTTCCAACCTCACTAGAAGCAGTTAGTTACTTTTATTATCCTAAACAAGCTGATAAAAGATAACATATTTTTAATCCTTAAGACATATTGTCATCTAGATTAAAATCTTTATTTTTCTTACTAATATATTACTAGGTGGAATAGTATAAATCTTAAAACATTTATTTAAGCTCATCTGTTGGGATGCCATTTCCACTGTCTTTAACATCAACTTATATTATATTTTTAAAGGGTTTAGAAAGACTTATGCAGATATTTCCCTTTTACGTATTTTTTAAAGCATTTGTTAGAAGATTAATAATCACTTATCTTGTTTTAGATAAGTCACTATTAATAATTTGAGGAACGTTCTCTTTACTAAAAAATTCAAGTTAAATATTTTTCTATAAGGCAGGGATTTTTATGAAATTTAAGCATTCTAAACAAAGATCTGATAATGAGAAGCTCTAAATAACAATATTGACTTTTCCAGATTAATGTATTTCAGATTTTTCTTGTAAATCATTCACTATATTAAGCAAGATATATGAAGAAAACAAAGCAGGATTGACAAAGGTATTTTTTACAAAATCATGTATTGAATCCCTCTATTTAATTAAATCCAACATACTAATTATGCAACTAAGAGGAGTGGTCAATTCATAAGAAATCTGCTTGAAAATATTTGATTTTTATTAATTTACTTGCTTTTTTACAATTTGCTTAAATTAAGAACTAATTTAAATTATTTCAAGAGTAAAAAAATATTTAATTTTCTCATTCAAGTTCTATTTAGCGAAATTATTTTAATTAAATTAATCTTTTGATTTTTGGTAATAGAAACCAGAGGCTTTCTAAGCAGGTAAAGAAGACCTTTTTGCTTTATCTTATTCTTACAAATTAATTTAGGAACTACTTACAAATTTTATTTCTTATAGTTAATTATTTATCTTATTGCTATTATTGTTTGGATTTTATGTGAGAGATTGAATGCTTTTATGGGTATTGTTGGCATTGTTACTTTTTTCTTTGGGTTAATCTTCAAGTTAAAAGCATCCTACCCTAATTTCAATAAGAGAAGTTTTATTTTACTAATTTTTTCTATTCAAGGTAAGAACTAAATAATCATCTACAAATGAGTACTTGTAAGCAAAGTCTGATGAATTTTAACTAATGAATTTCTTGTTTTTGCCAAATTTTTTAGCCAATGGAGATTATACTTATTCATGAGGCTCTAATAAAAAGAGTTCAGAGCAATTAGAAACAATAGGATTTGGTTTTTACAAAATGATAAAATTAATTAGATCTTCTAACGAAGCTGTTTGATTATATCTTTAGAAAAATGATTAAGTTGCTGTTTTTATATCACACTATTAATTCGAACTTGAAAGTACTCTTGAGTGGAAATCTGTAAAATGAGGATATGCTGATTATAAATTTAATTGTTCTAAATTATTTAAGAAAATCTATTGTTGTCTCATTTCCTAAGAATCAGAGAAAAAACTCAATTAATTACAATTTTAACCTTTTTCAAATAAACCATCAAAGTTTTCATTTTTCATTTTAAAATTTAAATCTTGCTATTGATTTAATAAATCATCATTTTAGTCATTTTCGAATGTAAATTAGTTTTTATTATTTGATATCTTTTCAAATATTTAAATCTCAACATTTCCTTCCTCAGTGTTTGTTTAAAAATTCTCAAAAATATTTTGTGAGTTTGATTATTAATTAATATTGAGAAAATCTTTTTAGCTAATGTTGGAGTTTGATTAAATTTTTTCAACGTTCATTTTTTATAACTTTTATTCTTCTTCTTCATAATCAAATTTTAAATTTATTTAGAACAGCTTTTAGTTGCTACCACTTTATTAAAAATTAGGATTATTTTTTATATTAGCATCTTTAACTAACCCATATTGATTTATAATGTTCTCTAAATTCTTACTTTTAAAAATAATGTTTTAATTTTCATCTATTAATGTTAGCCCTGTCTAGAAAAATTGTAAATATTCTCCAATTTAATTCATTTTAACTTTATCAAAATTGTTAGATTAAATTGCTTATTGATATTAAAATTTAGGTATATTTAAGAATTCTGTTTAGTTATTACTTTTGGAGTTTTATTATTTCTTAATATAGCATTTACTATCATCCATTTAAGAATCTTAAGCATATTAAATTTAATCTGTATTTTGATCTAGAACTTTATTATGATAATTTATGCTTGGAGAAGAAAGCCTTGGTTAGTTTTTTTTATCTTATTGAATACAATTTAGTATTATTTGAGGCTAATTATCAATACTATTTTAGTTATTATATTCATTAATATTGTCTATAATTGAGTCCATTTTATATTCTACTTGATTTGTAATTGATGCTACATAAATGAAAGCTAATGTTATCCCTAACTGCAAAGATGTGTATAAATCTATTCCATTCTTACCTATGATATTCCTAACTTCAGTGTATATTAATTAAACAAGTAGAACATTTAATATTCTACTATTACTTACTATGTTGATTGTTTTATAGCTAAACTAAATTAGAATTAGAGATAAACAAAGATGCATCATTTATTATTTATTGTTGAATATATACTGCTCCATTAGTGTAATAGAAACCATAATAAAAGCTATTGATTACACCTTTTTATCATTTTTTTTTAATAAAAAATAAATAAGAATTATAATGCATATAAAAATTATGAAGCCTGAAAATCCCATGTTAAAATAAGATTATTTTTAGTATTTTTGCCCATTAGAAATGAGTGTTTATCCTAAGTCTGTAATACTAAATATTGAGACTATCAATATTTAGATCATTTGCAATGATTTATCAGTTAAATTCTGCAACATTCTTTCTTTTACAGTAAAATTGCCAAATAATTTTTTTGTGTAATGTGTATTTAATTAATGTTGCAAATTGCCTTAAATTTTAAGTTTTATATTTAGATAAAAACTTTCAATAATTCATTTCTTATTGTAATACAACAACTATCTTATTTTATTATTATTATTAAAATTTATAAAAAGCATATCACAAAATAAAATAGTAATTAATTTTTATTTATTTAAACAAATTAATTATAATATTTCAGTCTAACCAAAATCTTACCTTCATTACAATATCAAAAGAATAATAACAAAAATTATTTCATCCCTCTTGATTACTTTTGTCTTAAATAATTCAGTAAAAAATGATTTATATATCTGAAATCATAAAAACTCTACTTTAAAATCTCTCTATTTGTGAAGCGAATTCTTTTGATTTATTTAAAAGATGTATCTCTTCTTCTTAACATAATCAGTTAATTTTTAATAATATTCAGAGAATATATTTTTATTATCTAGTTTTTAAAAATAAAATTGAAAATTATCTAAAGAAATAATGCATTAGAAGATTAGTATTCTTTTTTCTTTATTTTAAAAATTTTTGATAATATTTTCCTATTTCTTTTTTTATTAAAAAAAACAAAAACAAAAAATTATCTTTGACAAGCTTAATCTTAGAAGAAAATAAATCAGCTCAGTTTTTTGTCTGTAATATATTATCATTTAGTAAATTAATTTGAAATTTATTTTTATTTAATTGTTATTTCATAATTTGATTTTCATTCATTTTGAATAGAATTTTTTTACTTATTATAAAACAAAAATGATATGAACGAAAATTACTAAACATCATTATTTAATCATTTAAATTAAATTTTCAATATAGAGAGAGAACTTAACTTTTTATTTTTAAATTACCAATCGATCATCGTAATAAACTTTATATAGATAATCATATTTCTTATTTGAAATAATCTCTTTAGCTTATAAAATAAACAATTCTATCATTAGTATTAGAAAGAGTTCACTACGATATAAAAATGTCAAAAATTTTACTTCTATAATTTAGTAAAAAAATGATGTAATATATATTTATTACATAAAAATTAGATAGTTTTATTTAAGAAAAGTGTTTTTGATTTCTTCCAAAATTTTACGGAGAGCAGAACAAAGCTAGAGATTAATTAATTTGTAAAAATTATATTCTTACTTTTAACCTTTATTATTATTTTACAAGATTAATTGGTTATCTAATTAAACATTAAAAATTAAACCATATATTGAATTAGGTTTATTTAATAACTTTATATTTTATAGGCTAATTTAATTTATTTAACATAATATGTTTATTTTACTAAGAAATATCCATATTTAAAATTCATTTTTAGAGATTTAATTAAAGTAACGAATTTTTTATTTATCTCAACTACAGATTATGAGTATTTGAAAGCTTGAACAAAAAATGAAAAATTAATTCATAAAAAATATTCCATTAAATTTTTTCCTTTTTAGACTTTTTCAGAATTAATAAAAGAGTTCTTCGTGCTTTGATAGTTTCAAAATAAAATTGTAAGAATAAATGATTCAAGTAATAATCTGACCTAGTTAGAGTTTTATAGGATTTTTTTCTAAGTCAAAAATTAAATAAAATGTTATTTTTATGAAGAAACTCTTAAATTTTCAAAAATATTATGTCATAGTTTTTTTAATTTTGATTTTCATGCTTTGTATCAATGTGTATTCTTAAAATATTCAGGCGCTTCTGATCAAAATTTTAAATCAACATTCAAAGCAAATTGTAACCACAAGTTTTAACTTTTAACCCCACTTACTTAAAGTGCAATGCAAGTTAAAAGCTTTTTTTATTGCATGAATAAATGAATAAACAAATTAAAAAGAAAATTATCAAAAAATTAAATGGAAATAAAAAGTTAGTTAGTTAGTCTTTAATTAGAATAATTGTTTTAAAAATAAATAAATTATTATAAAATCAATATTTGTATTTATCAAAAAAAAAAAAGATGATTTCAGAATATCTTAAAAATATTGACATTTTTTCTTAGTCTTTCTAGTTTAATACAGGAAAATTAAGGGATAGAAAGAGAACTTTATTGGGCACTTTTTTAACAGTAGCAATCATGGCAGCGACCCTTTATTATTTTATTTACTTATTTATTAAATATGTTGATAACTAAATAGACCCAAAGTTTAGAGTTTAGAGCTTTGTATCTAATGACCTTATTAGCATACCACTCAGTAAAGAATTGATTGCGTTTTAATTTATTGAGCCAAGGAGTGGTATGAGCATAGATGAAATACAAGCTAAATCAAATTAAACTTACATAGTTACAATAGCTAATTACTTATATACTGATACTAATTAGTATTATACAGTACCTTTGAATGTAGTTCCATGCAATCACACTCATCTTTAAGGATATAGATGTGTAGATATGTCCTCTGTGCCTTAAAATTACAGTTTAGTAGTTGATACTAATAATAGAGCATAATCTAAAATTAGTATTTAAGCTTACAGATGTTAAGACTAAGATCGCTATAAAAAATTTGTTCCAGATAACTGCGCTAGTGAAAGTGATATTAATGGTTTTGTTAATAAATTAGGAAATAAACTTAATATAAAAATGATATCTTCCTAGTATAACATTACAGCTAAAAATTTTGAAGACAGCTACAAAACATTTTATCTTTTAATATCACAATCTTAAGTTATGTATACTGAATTTAAAACTTAAAATCAAATAACATTTGTCAAAGATGGTTATATATTTTAAAACGAATAGACATACTCAGCCCCTATATCCTACACACCAGTTTCTTAAACTGTAGATGCAGATATTGTTTTAAAATAGGCAGGGTTAAAGTATTTTATGGAATTCTTTATGACTGTAGAAGAAACAGTCTTCTATACATAAATTCAATACCCAACTTTTCCAGAAATTTTAGCTCTTTGTAGCAGTACTCTTTCTTTGTTGATGTGCCTAGGGTTTTTTGGAAGGTAAATGGCTTAAAAATTAATTCGAGAAGAACTATTTTTATTGATCTTACAAAATTTCTATCAAAGCACCTATGAAAAGATTCTTAAAGCAAATAAATTTGTCAAATAAAATGAGAATTTAGATATTAAGAAAACTAATTTTTTAAGTGAATCTGTTGAATTATAAGAAAATTCAAATCCAGTCATAGTACCTAATTTAAAAACTAATTCTAGATAGAACTAATTCACATAAATAGAAAATGATTAAAAAGAAAAAGATAATGTTTTAGAAGACATCTCAGTAAGTGAAGGCTAAAGTCCTGTTATAATTCCAGAATTAAGTGCTAAATCAAGTAGTCTTAATGTTAAGCAATTCCTATTTACTAAAAATAACTAAGGAGATCAAAAATTTGGGTAAGATAGTATATATTCAACCTAAATTAATAACTAAAAATAGTAAGAAGATATAGAAGATTCAACCATAAACAGAGGTTTAATTAATAAAAATTAAGAATTTAGATTAATGAATATTAATCCTGGCTATGATGAAGATAAGCAAATACTCAAAATAAATTAAAAGTAACTAATTTCTCCAGATAGTAAAACTCATAGTGGTCTATCCACTAAATAGACTATTAACAAAAATCTTTTTGAAAGAAGATAAACGAATCCTATTATTAGTTAAGCAGCCATTGCAAGCTGTTAAAGGAGTGAAAATAATCTCAAATTAGATAATTCTTCTTCTAAAATTAAATAAAATAAATTAAATCTTCCAAATATTACTTCTATACAAAGGAATGAAGAAGATACTAATTTCGATAATTAACCCAGTCAAGAAAGTGGTTTAGAGAAAAAAATTAAATGCCTAAATGATTAATCTCTATTCAAAAAAGTAGAAGAAAGCCTTTTTAAATACAGGTAAGCTTTGGTTTACTTTTTAATACAAATTACTTTTTTATCTAAGGGTTTTTAATTTTAAAAAAATGTTAAAAATATTTTTAATGCAAATTTTAAATAAATATTTTTGCAGTTATTTTGAAGAAAAATATTTTTTTATAGCCCTCATTTTAAATACATTTTCAATTAATAAAATTGTTTGAATGAAATTAGATTAAACTTTGATAAATTAATTTCTTTTTTAAGTATATTTTAGAAAAGAGAGCATTTATAAAAGAAAGGTTTAGATTTGGATACAATATATTCTATTTAAAAATAAGTTAATAGAAGCTTGGATTTTTCTCAAGTGTATTAAGAAATATTAATTTGCAAAAAAGCAATCATGATGATTTTAAGCAAAGAGTAATTTGCTGCTTTAAGACTAGTAGGATTTTCAGAAACATTTTCTAAATAAATTTCTAAAAGTTTTAATGACTTTAAAGGTATTTTCAAAATAAACTTTGATTAAATAAAATAAAAATATTAATTTCTAAAAAAAAAATAGATTAAAAAATGAGTCATTTTGAGGAATAGTTTAGCATTTAGCTTTAAGAATAAGGACAAACAAAATATATCAATAACTTTATATAGAGATGTTCTTTAAATTAAAATATCAGTGAATTAGATAAAAGAATTTATTCTTCTATTAGTTGAATTATTTTATAAAAATTGTGTCTTAAATTTTATTTTATTAACTTTTTTTTGTTTGTTTTAATTGATATCAGCTTACTGATTCAAATTACAATCTTTTACATATTTTATTAATTTTTTATTTAAATATCATTCTAAGATTACACCACATTTATAATCATTAATTTTGTAATTTTTTTCTAAAAATAAAAATTTTTTATTTAGAAAATTAAATTAAATTTTTTATTCCATTCTTTCTTTTGATATTAGATTTGATTAAAAACCTAATATCTTTTTTTTGCTTGTATCTAAAATTTAAATAACTCAACATCCCATTTAATTAATTAACAAGCCCTTTTAAAATTTTTAGTCATCAAAACTGGTTATAAAAATGGACAATACAAATTTAAAAAAAAGTAATTTATTATAATATTGATCATCTTCTAGGAGGGAAAGGAACGAAAGTCTTGAAGTTGTAACCTTGGTCAGGAGTGTTACCAAGAATTTCATCAATCTTCTTAATAATTTCAGGAGTGATTTTCTTGTAAAGTTCAACACACTTAATAGTTTCTTCTAATTATTCTGGTCTGGAGCATCCAGTAATAGCAGTGGAAACATCCTTGTTAGCAATAACCCAACTCATAGCTAATTAAGCTTGGCTCATGCCTAATTCTTTAGCAAGAGCTTCAAGACTAGTTAAAATCTTAACAAGCTTGTCCTTCTTTTCAGGGGCAAAGTAGTTATTCCAAACACCTTTAAGGAAAGCATTTTCTGAGAAAGTGTCCCATCTAGCACCAGAAGGAATACCTCCAACATTGTATTTACCAGTGAGAATACCACCAGCAAGAGGACTCCAAACAGTAGTTCCCAATCTAGTCTTATCAAAGAGAGTAGCATAATCAGCTTCGAATCTATCTCTGACGAACATGTTGTATTAGGGTTGTTCAGCAGAAGGCTTAATCAAATTCTTTTCAGCACAAACTTCTCTGACTTCATAGATTTAAGCAGCAGTCCATTCGGAAGTACCCCAATAATGAATGTAACCTTCTTGAATTAATTCAGTGAAAGCACGAGCAACTTCTTCAAGAGGGGTTTCATGGTCATATCTGTGGCAGAAAACTATATCAACATAGTCTAATTGGAGTCTCTTGAGAGAGTTCTTAACACCTTCCTTAATATGCTTTCTGTTCAAGCCAACACCATTAATCTTTTTAGGATCAGGAGTTCCCCAGAAAATCTTAGTGGAAATGACTAAATCTTCTCTAGGAACATTAAGAGCCTTTAAAGCAACTCCGAATTGCTTTTCACCTTCACCGTAGCCATAAAGTTCAGCAGTATCAAAGAAATTGATACCTAAATCCCAAGCCTTCTTAACATGTACGTTGGTTCTTTCTTGCCAATCAGGAGAGTCACTGTTAAGCCAATTACCAAAACTGATGACTGATACCTTTAATCCTGTGTTACCTAATAATCTATATTCCATTTTAAATGATGATTTTTGTTTGATTTGCTGTGTTATTTCAAAGTTAAAGTTATTAATTTTAATTATTTATTTTTTTTTAAATAGATCAATTTTATAGTTTTTAAATAGTCTTTCAATCTTCTGGATTTATTCTTTTCCCTTAATAAATACAAAATCCTACCACCTATTAAATTTTTGTCCTATTAACTTACATTAAACAATTTAGAAAAGAAAATTATTTCTATTACTACAAAGAAGTGTAAAAGTCAATTTTATTGTTAAGTGAGTAAAATCAATATTTTTTAAAAGTTTTCTCATATAAGTTTTAGAAATTTCTAATTTATTGAGGTAAAAAAAGTAAGAATTAGGAGTTGAAGTAGGTTTCATTGCATGTATGTTCTAAAAATTTTATTTTATATAAATGACTACAAAACTGTAGAGATTTTGTTAAAATAATTAATGTAATTGATTTTAAGATAGATTTTAGTTTGAAGGTTAAATTAATATCTTTCATTTACAATTGATGATTTATTTGCTTCAAATTTTAAAAAAAAAAGTTTCTGGAAAGAATCTAATTCTTAATTCTTACAATCTCATTAATGCTACTACATAAACAATCTTACATATATATAATATAAGATAAAATTCGCAATTAAAAAAATAGATTAATAAAGAATTATTAATCGAAAAATCAACTGAAAAACATTTGTAATTTAAATGTGTTACTGAGTAACTAAATTTAATTTTGTTATTTATTTATACTCTATTTAAAATAATAAATTATGTGTAAAAAACAAATGTAAAATAGTAAAAAATTAAAAGAATTTTGATGGTTATAACAAATATGACTCAATTGAGTTTCTACATTAATAAAAAAATATTCATTTTTTATGGTATTTTAAAAACTAATATTCTTTTGATATGAGAAATAATCAATTTAATTAAGCTCAAACAAACACAGATTTTCTTATTATTTCTTTTAAAATAAAATCATTTAGTTATTTATAAATGAAGAGGGAAAATCTAATATACTAACAAGACATTTTGTATTTCTTATAAAAGTAATTAACCAAATCCAATGCCAAATAGTTTTAAAATAGAAAAAATTTAATAATTATTTAAAAGGTAAGCAGAAATTGTAAATAGTGAGATTTATTTATATTTTGATTGAATAATCTAATTTTAAGTTAAAAATATTAAATAAATATTTCTTAGAAATTTCTTTTTTTCTAAAATAAGATAATTATTACTAATTTTCTGATAAATTATTACTAATATGATATTTTTTTATTTATTCTAAAAAAATAAAATAGTTCTACTTTTATGTAATAGAATATAGAAATAATTAAAAAATAAATTAATTTTATTTTATTTATAAAAATATTATTATTTATCTCATCTTCTAGGAGGGAAAGGGACGAAAGTCTTGAAGTCGACACCTTGATCAGGAGTGTTACCTAAGATTTCATCAACTTTCTTGATTACTTCAGGAGTTATTTTCTTATATAATTGAACACATTTTACTGTTTCTTCTAATTATTCAGGTCTAGAGCATCCAGTGATAGCTGTTGAAACATCTTTATTTGCAATAACCCAACACATAGCAAGTTAGGCTTAGGTCATTCCAAGTTCCTTTGCTAAGCTTTCAAGGCCAGTAAGGAGCTTTACAAGTTTATCCTTCTTATCAGCTGCAAAATAGCTTTCCCAAACACCCTTAAGGTAAGAATCTTCATTAAAAGTTTCCCATCTAGCTCCAGAAGGAATACCTCCAATGTTATATTTACCAGTAAGAATACCTCCAGCAAGAGGACTCCAGACTGTAGAACCCATTCTAGTCTTATCAAAAAGACGAGCATAGTCAGCTTCAAATCTTTATCTAACAAACATATTGTATTAAGGTTATTCAGCAGATGGTTTAATCAAATTCTTTTCTGCACAAACTTCTCTAAGTTCATATATTTATGAAGATGTCCATTCAGAAGTACCCCAATAATGAATGTAGCCTTCTTGAATTAATTCAGTGAAAGCACGAGCAACTTCTTCAAGAGGGGTTTCATGGTCAAATCTGTGACAGAAAACAATATCAACATAGTCTAATTATAGTCTCTTGAGAGAGTTCTTGACACCTTCCTTAATGTGTTTTCTATTCAAACCGAGCTAGTTAACTCTCTTCTAATCACCCCACATAGTACCCCAGAATATCTTAGTTGATATGACTAAATCCTCTCTAGGAACATTGAGAGCTTTAAGAGCAACACCAAATTGTTTTTCACCTTCACCGAAACCATAGAGCTCTGCAGTGTCAAAGAAATTGATACCCAAATCCCAAGCTTTCTTAACATGTTAGTTAGTTCTTTCTTACCAATCAGGGTTATTACTGTTAAGCCAATTACCAAAACTAATAACTGAAACTTTTAAACCTGTATTTCCTAATAGTCTGTATTCCATTTTGTTTAGTTTGAGTCAAAATATTTATAAATGTCAGTATAATTATGTATTTTTTTAATTTTATTTGTTTTCATGTCTGATTCTTACTCATTTTCCAATCATAATTTATTAGATTTGGAAGTGTAAATTATTTTCTGGAATTCTTCCTTATAGTTATTAAAGTGCTTGTAAAAAGCAGCCTGATTAATTAAAAATTTTATATTTGGTCAGTTTTTATTAGTTTTTTATTAATTAATCAAATTTAATTTTGAGGACCTCAATCAAAAAAAAAATAAAAAGAAAAAAAGATATCTTTAGAGCATATCAATCAAATGTTATTTTGAAATTATTATTTTTTGAATTTAATTTATTTTCATGTCTAGTTCATATTCATTTTTCAATCAGAAAATCAACATATTGGAGTGGTCACCTAAAGGGGCTGGAAGTTCTAAAAATATTATAATGAGTGCTTTTTGATATTATAGGTTTAAATTACAAAAAATTAGAAGCATAATCAGAAACAGAAATAATTTAAAAGAAAATCAAAGATAATAGAGATCAATTTAATATAGAATATAGATTAAACTTAGTCTTAATGTATGAAGGAACTTAAGTAATATAATTTTAGTCTACTGTTTAAATTGATAATGACTAAATATAATAGACAAAGGATCTTTTATTTAATAATATTATTATAAAAGAAAAAATAATTTTGAATATTTATCTCAATGAGCTAAACTTTATTTATGTATTTAACCTGCTATATTGTGAATAAGAAAGGTAATATCAATAAATCAAAAGAAATTAGATTAAAGTTAAAAAGCAGCAAATTAATATTTAATAATGAAACAAATATTCATATTCTTTGTGTAAACAATTTCTAATTTATTTCAAAATTCATGAAAATTTTTTTTAATTTTTAATTCAAAATAACCTAGGAAATAAATACATTTTACAGATTTTTTTAATAGAATTAGGATCAGAATTTTTATTAATTTAAATTATCTGATTCGGAAAATAAATATTTTCTGATGCAAAGTATTGATATAATTTGGATTTTTGTACATCTCTGCTTGATTGATATCAGGTAAAGAAGATATGATCAATATCTTTATTAAATATTTAAAAATTCCAAAAAAATATCATAATTCGCATATCCATTACAAATAATTAAAAATGGCTAGTAAAACCAAGGAAGTTAAATAAACTAAAGTTTCTTAATACAAAAATGAAGAAAAATTGAAGCTTGATCAAAAGAAGAAGCATTCTAGACCATCTAGATATACTTGGGATAGTTCAACCATTACTTTAGATACTCCTCTTGTTGAAATCCCTAAAAAATCTCACAGAATTCCTAAGCCAGATTTTGATGCTCAAGACAAAAAGATCGAGGAAATTGAAGAATAAATTAAATACAATATTGACAAAAAGGTAATTAAAAAATTTTATGTGAAAATGTTTTAAAAAGTTTATTATTTTCCTTAGAAACAAATTATTGAAGAGTTGATATTGAACGCTAGAGAATCCAAAGAGACTGGTAACAATAGAGCCTAACCTTTGAAAGATTTATTCAAAGAAAAGATGGAACTCAAGTAAACACTCTAAAAAGAATTCCAAGAAGCTAAGAAGAACTACAATTCAGTTAAAGATCAAATCAATGAATTAGTATTTATTTTAAAAAATTACTATTTGAAAGCAAATCAGGGAGTTATAAGCGCTTCATTCAAAATTAGAAAAAATAAGCTTTTAAGATAAATAGATTAAATACTTTATGATTTTTAAAATAGTTCAACTAAAAACAAAAAATGAAGGAGGATATGGATTTTGAAGATAGTGAAGAACGCCATGTGTAAAGAATTATAGTTTTATCAATCTAAAAAGCTCAGATTTTATTAACCTAACCTTAAAAATAATGAAATTTTTGTATCAATATTAAACATACTTTTTAAACAATTAGTTACCATTCTTTGAACAACGATTTACTTAACTGTACTAAAGAAAAGAACTTGATTAGGGAAAAAGAAGATTTAGAATAATCTCTTCCTTATGCTAAGCCCCTTAATGAAATATAAGATTAAATCAGTGAATTAGTTGCATAAAAGAAAATTTTTAAAGAAGCTTTGAACAAGGCATTTGCTCAATATGATGAAATAGTAAGCGAATTATCCAGTTTAATAAGTTTAATAGGAAATTTAGATGAAATTATAAATACCAAAACCCAAGAAAAGGAAGAAAATGATCCCATTTTACAAGAAATTTAAAAGGAATATGATACCAAGATTGAAAGTCTTAAGGAATCAAAGAAGAAAGTTAGAGAAGAATTCAGAGCCTTAAAAGAAAAGTATGATGATGAATAAGAAGACATAAGATATCATGATTGGGTTAAAAAGATTAAAGAAGACTTGAAGAGATAAAAAAAGAAAAGAAAAATAAAAGAAGAATAAAAAAAAATGAATCAGATTACAAATGTTGCTTGGACTGGAATAGATATCTTAGCCAAAACGATAGGTGTTCCTATCGGACCTGTTGAAAACCTTGCAGGTAAATATTTAACATCATAAGTAGTAGACTTTTCAAAGTCTAAACTAGAATAAATACTGCCGAATACAAAAACTGAAAGAGCTTCAATATCAAAACTCTGCAAAAAAGAAAGCTTATTTTGATAGGGAGAGACTCATTAGGGTGTATAATCAATCAGAAAAGATAAATTTAAAGATAATTTCTTTAAATTTTATTTGTACAATTCTTATATTAATTTATCTTATTTGTATTTTTTGCTTTTAATTTTTTTTATTAAATTTTTTAGTTCATTCATTTGTTTTATTTGCTTTAATATTAAGATAAAGTTATGAAATAAAAAACTCACTTTTCACTTTCTTAAGTCCTTAAATCAATGTCCATTTTAGATTAATATTTGTTGACTTATTAATAATCGATCTTTTATTGAGTTAACAAATTAAAATAAATAATTTTATTAGTATTTTACTATCTGGTTTAATCAAAGGAAATTAGATTTTATTTTGCTAGTTTTCCTTTGGTCCTTCTTCTTTAATGATAATTAAAAAAGGGCTTTTTTAACAGCAATTCTATTTCTGATAGCAACATAGAATAAATTAGGAGTGTTCACAAATCTTATTCAATCTGATAATTGCAAGTATTATCATATAAGATTGATATTCTAAATAGTTTTTAAATCTCATGTTAAGTTCTCTTTTTAGTTGGAACAACTTTTTTAGATCTTAGTAGGGCTACGGCTATTAAAAAATTAAAAACTCCTTTGCTTTTTTGGTTCTTTTTTTCGTCATTATTGTTTTTTTAATTTTAAAATGAAGAGTACAATTTTTATTCATTTGGTAAATCAAAACTAGTTTATTGTTCATTGCTTCCATAATAAGCTGAATCTAATAAAATATGTTTTATCATTCTAATTTATAAATATTTAACAAACTATTCAATTCCTTAAATTTGTTTAAAAAAGTTGATCCTACTTTTTTTTATTTGATAAACAAGCTACTAACAACTTGCATTATTTTATTGATTATTTGGAGTATCTGTTCATGTCTTCTTTATCTAAGAATTTTCATCACTAAATAAAACCTAAAATCACTATTCAAATTTCATCAAAATTTCTTTATTCATTCATTCATAAAATAATCGCACCATCACTATTTCCATTTTGTTCTAATGATTAGTTGAAAGCATTTGCACTCTTACATCTCTGTTTAAAAGATTTAATAAGATTAAATATTTTAAGTTAGTTTAATTATTTTACTCTAAACAAGAATTAAAAGATCTTTGTGTTATTCTATTTCGCTTACTATTACTCATAAGTTTGTAATTGGCTTTCCTCTAATTTTGACAACTTAATTATAATAAAAATGCTTAAAATGTATATCATAAAGCCTTAATTCTAAAAAAAGAGATTTACTATTTGCTTAATTTTAAGGTTGTGTTTTTTACATATTTAATTCTTTAGTCATTGATGTGAAATCTAAATTTTACTTTTATGTTTGAATCATTTAAGTAGAAAAAAAAAAGAAAACAAAAATACATTTTATGAAGAGTTTCTACAAGAACTACTCTTTCTTTTGCTAAGAATTGAGTTTTTTTATAAAAACTGATTATCCATATCTATCTTTTAATCCATTTCAGTTGAAGTCTTATTCCTTTTTTTGTTTGAGCGATTTATAGATAGTTAAATTTATGTTAATATTGATATTTGCTTTGTGTAAATAATATATAAACACAAATTTTTTAATATAAATTTATGCAATAGCTATTAGAAATCAAAATATCTATAACCTTAAGTTCAAATCATAATACTTGTAATTAAAAAGTAAAGCTAAATAAACTAACATAATCATATTGAAATAATTTAATTTTCAGTAGACTTTAAAATATTTCAAAATCTTATTTTAGTAATATCTACTAAAAATAAAATTATCAAAAAAAACTTTTCTATTTCAATAAACAAAAATAAAAATAAATAACCAAGAAAAAAAATAATGTATAATTTTTTTGAAGTTCAATTTGTTCTCTGATTTTAATTCTAAAGAAGATTAATATTTCAATTAAATTTTTATCTTGCTTCTTTATTTCATATTATTTTATTAAAATTTTTACGATTAAAATATAAGAATAAGCTTTATTAAATTAAAATTTTAAACGTCTATTAAAATGATAACAAAATTATGTTAAAAGGGTATCAATAATCTTAATAGAATTTTTTATTTTAATGAAGCATAATACAAAATAAGCTTTTATTAAATTAAAATTTTAAACATCTCATTAAAAATTGACTTGAAATTATTTAAGAATTAGTGAGAGAATTTTTTTGTATTAGAATTATTTGAATTAAATAATATAATTATGTGAAGAGAAAGTATCTTTTTCCCATTGATTTGTTTAAATAAATAATTTAAATTTTAGTTTAAAATTTTAAACACCTAAATAAATCAAAATTTATTATAAATTATTTAAAAAATTCATTTTAAGAATAAGTGAAAAAACTTGTTTGTATTAGAATTATTTTAATTAATTATCAACATAGCCATATTAATTGATAATAAATATTTTGATCTCATTTATTTATTTAAATAAACGATTAAAAAAAGATTTAGCTTTTATAAAATGAAAATTTTAAACATTAAAATTGATTTGAAATTATTTGAAAACTAACTTTTAGAATACTTTGAGAGTATTTATTTTAAGATTATTTTAATTAGCTGATTAAAAAAAAGATACAACCTAAATTTCTTTTTTTTTTTCTGAATAAATTACAATGGCTCTTTTATTTTTTTGTAGAGAATTTCATTTTAACTTTTTTTTCAAACT
>JH720338.1:656860-741904 GCA_000231825.2 Tetrahymena elliotti 4EA
CAAATTCAAATCAAAATATCTAAAATTTTTTAATTAACGTTCCCTCCCATATTTTTAAAAAAGATTTATAATTTTTTACTTTAATCCTTAAATGCCTAAAAAATCAGAGAATATTTTAAATTTATATTTTATATTTCATAATATCTCAAATAATAAAATAAATTACATAGTGAATTAAAATTATTACTTGCTTAACTTAAATCAATCATAAATTTAAAAAGGAAAAGTAAATTATGTTCTTTTTATGCAATTAATATTTCTTAAAAAATAATAAATCAAGGATTAGAATATATTTTTATTTATTTGTTTATTATTATGAATATTTGCTTTGAATTTCTTCTATCTAAAAGATTCTATTATATTTTTTTATTATTATTTAAAAACTTTTGTTTATCTATATTTTTTTTTCTTTTTTATTTGAGTGTTTTTTTAATTTTTTTTAAATGTTTTTTATATTCTTTAAACTTTATTTTTATTTTTTAGTTTTGAAAAACAACCACATTTATCTTTAATAACATTAAATCAATCAATCATTTTAGCTAATTAAAAAGATAAATAAATGAATCCTAATTTAAAATATTATATATATATTCCTTAAATATAAAATAAATTGAAAAAAGAAATAGTTTCATTAGTAGCAGGAGGTTTGTTGATTTTGATTTATCCTATTGTAAGGTATGAATTTCATTGCTAGAATGTTAAGAAGTTGAATCATTTAAAATCTGAGAAATTAAATAGATTAAGTAAAAAATTGTGTATAGCGAGAGAAATATCTATGAGAATATGATTCTATAAATATGAAAGTTTTTCAGCTCTTTACATAATTTGGTGGAATTTACTCCTAATAGAAAAACATATTCAGATACATCTCTGGGGTTTAAAAACTATTTTATTTTCTTCTTTTTTAACTTCTAGTATAAAATTGCAAGTCCATACTTTTTTTTTCTTTGTATTATTTTGTTTTTAATAAATATTAATATCCGTTAGCCTTTCTATTTATAATAATTAATATTTCTTACTTTTTTTTTCTTAATAAAATTTAATTGTAAAAAATTATTAATTTTTATTCTAAATTTTTGTTCATTTGAAATAATTTGAGAAAGAAGGAAAAATTATTATTCATGTTTAATTATTATATTTCCCCACTTCTTTTTTATTAGCAAACACTTTCAAAAAACAAGATTTGCTTTTTTAAATACAATTAATCCATAAAGATAGGAATAGAAGATAAAAGAAGATAAAAAGTATTAAGTAAATCAATAAATATAATAAAAGATTTCCTTTCTTATTGCAATATCTAATGAAAAAAGAATATTTATAAAAAGATATGAAAATATTATGAAATAAAAATTATTTTAAAAGAATAATGATTTATGAAAATCTATTGCAATACAAATTTTTGTGTGGCAAAGAATGTTTGATACTGACGGCATGCCATATTAAATTTTATTTTTATATTAAATATAAATCCTAATCTTTGTATTCTAAAAGTAATTAAATAAATAAATCATATAGTTTCTATGATTTTAGTACTTTGATGTTTATATCACAATTTAGAAACTTTTAAAATATTTAAAAAAATGAAAATGAATAAGTAATATCAAAAAATTAAAAAAAAATGATAATATGGTAGATTTAAATTTAATTTTGTATTAAAGCACAAGAATTTACTAAAATATGATATCATATGAAATGCTTGATCTATTATTACTTTTGTATATTTGTTATTTATTTATTTAGTTTAATTTGATTTTTTGTATTGATTTGTATTTAATATTTATTTTTTCTTTAATTTTCTTATTTTTTTTTATTTTATTCATATTTATGAGAATTTTTTTATTAATTTTTATTTCTATTTTATTATTTTTAATATTAATTCAAATATTTTTATTATTTATCTATTTTTTTATATTTCAATTTATGTTATGTATTCATTCACCAGCCAGTTTGAGAGAGGATTGCAAGGATCATGAGTTTTCTTAACTATTCATTTTATTTAATAAATCATATTGATTTTTATTTTTAACTTGTATCAGTTATTTTTATCATATTCATTTTTTTTGGTTTTTCCTCTCAACTATTAAAGTTGGTATTAGGATTATTGAAAAAAACTTCTTTAGATATGTTAAAAAATTATAATAGAATTAGCGCATTGAAGTATTTATCATCTCTTATTTCCTACAGATCTATTATATTATATAATAAATTCAATTTAAGAGATTGATGACTTCAGAGTTGGTTTAAAAACTTTGATTTTTCTAAGAAAATTTTTTTCTCATCCTATTTATTTTTATTTTTTGTAAATTATTAATTATATTAAATTAATTGATTAGTTTTTTTTTCTTCTTAAAGTTTTTTATTGATCTCAAAAACCTCTCTTCAAAATTTCCTCTTTTTTGAGAAAAACAAAGTGATTTTGAAATTTCCCTTAATAACTTAAAATAAGCAAGATGTAATTTAATTAATTTTTATTCTATTGATTAATTTTAAAAAATATCTTGCTTGTATTTTTTTAGAACAATAACCATTTTTCATAAAGAAAAAAATAAAAAAATTAGTGAGAAAATATTTTAAAAATTAAGATAAATTTTTTATTCTAATTTATTTAAAATTATACATTTTAAGAGATAAAATTGTAAAAGATTGAACTCAAGAACAAAGAAACTAAAGGTTAGTCATTAGTTGTCCAAGTTGGGGAGTAAATTAATTAATTATTTTTATTTTTTCATAATTGAATGCCATTTTGAAATTATTTGAAAAGAGGAAAAACAAAGAGAAGGGGAAAATCATCTAAATAAAAAATTATCTATTTATTAACTTATAATAAATATTTTTCATATTAATTTCTTAATTTCAAAAAAAAAAAAAGCCATTATAAGTTAATATGTTTAAGCAGCTTAAATTTTTAAAACCCGAGTATCATTCTGGAACTATCCTGATTCCCCATAAGTTTTTAAAGAAAAAAATACTTGCTGCTTATCATAATTAAACTTATAAGAGAGCAGTTACTTTCCAAATTATGAAAGTATGGAGTTTTCAAAATTATAGTCTCTCTTTAAAAAATATATTGCTTTAAGCAATTATGGCTAGATGCCTATTCTTATTTCTTGTTATATATAAAAAATATTTTTTACTAGATTTTATGACAAGGCACAGAGAAACAGATGATGGCAAATGGCAGCAAAAGGCGAATTTTTTAAATTTTAAAAAGAAAAGAAAAATTAAAAAGCAAATAAATAAATAAAAAGAAATAAATAAATAAATTTTAAATAGATAACTAAATTAATTAAACTCAGAAGAATAAAAAAACTAAAGAAAATAAAAATAAAAAACTCATAAATAAATAAACAAATAAACATAAATATAAACCCTAGAATAATATATTAGAAAGACATGCAATTTAATTACTTTTACATAAATTTTTAGATAATTTAAATTTAAAATTGAAATACCTTTTTCCAACAAGAAATGCCAAATCCATGAATTAATTATTTTAATCTAGTTTCAATTTTTACATACTAATTTATAACAATTTTTAACCAATATGATTTATCTGAAATTCATAAATATGCTAGATTAGATTAAAAGAGATATTTTAAAATAAATTTAATATATTTTCTGATTGACGTCATAGGTTTTTATCTCAAACGAAAACCAAATTATCTTTTTATTATGAAAAAAATAAACTGGAATGATTTGATAAAAAAAGAAAAATAAAGGAAAGCTGAATATATATTTAATATAAAGTTAAGCCATCATAATAATTAAAAAGCAAAAAAAGTAAGAAAAATATACAGTTGTGTAAATATGGCCAAGGTATAGAAAGAAGATTTCTTTTCTAAGTTTTGATTTATTTTTGAAATAGATTTGAAATTTAAATATAGATTATTGGTAAGTAATTTTGTGGAATTTATAGAATGAGGAATATTTTCAAAATAAATAATAATCTTTTATAGGGATCAGGTGGTACACATATAAGTTAATAATTTACATAATAAATATAATGAGGTTTTAAATTAATTGGAAAGTATAAGTTTAGTTAAAAGACTCTTTTTAAATTAGGGATTATTTATATAATTTTATTTTTTTAATAAATTATTTAGCTAGCTTCAAAAAACTGTTAATTTTAATATCAGTATGCACATAATAATTGCATTAAGTACTATTAGAGTAAAAATGCATTTTTATGCAAAATTTCCTCTCAAACTTTTATTATTTGCCTTTATTTATTAATATTAGTTTTGAAAAAAATTATAATAAAATTTAAATCTATTTTACATTTCTAATTTCTTTTGTTCCTTTATTTATATTTACTTAAACTTTTTCTAAATTTGAATCTATTCTATCCAAGATTGTTCCATTTTATATGACTATTTCATTCATTTATCCAAAAATTATAGTAAGTTGCTTTATAGATTCTGCCACAGCATTTATACGTTATTCCCTTAAAAGTTAATAATCTCTTTCAAATGAATTTGAGAATTGCTAAGCTTATTACTTTATTAAAATATTCTAAATAAGCAAATTAATATAAAGTAAAAGTATTAAAATTACTTATTATCCAAGTAAATTATGACTTGACTAATTCTAAAATTAACTTGGATCTATAAAATTCATTTTATTAAAGTTGTTTTGCTTATTATTAAACTATATAAAATCCTAATATCTTTTTTAAGCATCTCTTAGTATTAACGTATAATCTTACAATTGAGATGTTAAAGAGATTCTCATATTTCTTCTAATTTTAACATCCATTTAACCATAATCCTCTGAATTGTCATTGACTATTTAATTTAACTTTGCTTCAAAACCTTTTATCATCTTTATTTATAGATTAAAAATAATTTATCTCTTTATATAATAAATGTTACATGCATAACATTATCTTGCTTTGTTTTTATTCTCTACTCCTTTAATTAATCTGTTTTACTAAATTATATCGAAATTCTATCATTAATAAGTTGTACTATTTCTTCAACTAATATTTTGTTTATTTATTTTTAATTTCATTTAAATTTCATTATAATAATAATGAATTATTAAAATCACTTACTTTAAAGCTATACATCTTAAAGATCACGTTTTGCAAATTCAAAATTATCGAAATAGCGAGGAGGAAGATTTAAAGTAGTGTGGTTAACTGAGCCATTATTTGCTTAATTATTAAAATTATATTTACCTTAAGTATTTGCCAAAATTAGAATTACTGGTTATGTTTTTCTATCTTTAAAATAAAAATCATGATAAACAAATTGTAGATAAAATAATGTGAAATATTACTTTTTGTAGAACTACTTAGCTTGATTGAAAAGAACTGTTTTGTTTTTTGATACACCCATATACTATCTATTTATCATATTTTGAGGATTATCCCTTTATTGAAAGTAGGTATTATTATAGTAATAGCTACTTGTTAGCCCTTACTAATTATTAAACATCTAACTCATTTTGTACTATTCTAAATATAATCTTCGCTATTTATTTAACCAATAATCAATTTTTTAAGATTTTTGTATTTTAATTTTCTTTGTAATTTTTAAAAGATATAAATCCTTTCTTTCTATTAATCAAACAAAAATTGTTTAATGCACTGACAAAAGCTTTTTTTTTATTATTTTAATAATTTATTATCAGAAAACATTAGAAGTTATCAACTCAAATTAATTAATTAGAATGTCTTGAGAATTTTTTAATTTATATTCAATTTTAAATTAATCAAAATCTTTATTATTTCTTTAACGATCATTTAAATCAAACCCGTTCAATTTTACAGAATATTTTTGAATATATTATTATCTTGATATTTCAAAATTAAAAAAGTTTTATTTTAAAATAATATTTAAAAATGGCTAAGACTTTTAATTTTAATCTATTTTTAACAAATTTTTAATTTTCTTTTACAAATTAAACAAAGATTGTTTAAGTTTTGAGTTGTGATTTGATATTAGAGATAGTAAAATAATATTAAAAGTGAGTAGTAAAAAAGATAGATGGATATAAAATAATTTATATGAAATTTTATACAAATTTTTTTGTAATTTTATATTTAAAATAGTTAAATTTAATTTTTAATTAATTGGTTAGTTGATTTGATATTTATTTTACATTTTTTGAAAAAATTCAAAACATTTTTTAGTAGTTTTTAGAATAAATAAATAATTTTCTTATTTTTTAGGTTTAGTTTTAAATAAATTCTAAATAAATTTTCATTAAAAATGTTCTATCATTAATGGGATGCCAAAGTTTTTCATTGGCTCTCTCTTGTTTCTAATATACTAAAGCAATTTTTCTTATGTATAAAAGTATTTTATAACAGATTTTCCCTTAAAAAAAACATCTTAGTTCTTAGTATTTTCTTAAATTGATTCTTCATAGTCTAATTATAAAATAAGCAACTAAGCTTGAGCTTTGTACAGCTCTTCTGCCATTAAATCATACAATTTATTTTCCTTAAAACCTTATACATCAGTTATAAAAACAATAAATTTTTTAAATTTATTGATAACATTTTCCTCAGTTTATATGATTTGTTACTTGTATCTTGTCAAATCATTTCCAAAAAAGTTTTCCAATGCCTTTCTGACAGCTAAGTGAAATACTTAATTAATATTTTATTAATTTATGTTTAAGTCTTAGTAATTAAGCTTATTATTAATTTAATTCCTCTAAGAAGATTAATATGATAGAATATCATCATGTTCTATGTATCTTTTACTTTCTACTCTTGTTAATTATTCAAGTACTATTTTTTTCCTTTTATAAATGTCATTTTATTAGTTATTTATCTTTTATTCTTCTTCTTCTTATTCTATCATGCTTGAAAATTATTTACTTTAAAGAGAAACTGGAATCTACTGAACAGATGGGAGAGTTCCTTGACTCAAAATAGCGTTAGATACCCTTGATTTTTTAATATCATCTTGCTTACTAAAAGAACTTCTAATAATTGGTTAATATGTATTATTCAAAGTGACCATAGATCTCAGTTTATTATTATTTTCTTCATTCAACTAATTTTCATCTTATCCAATTTAAGTTAAATCTTTTTAAATTAAATACTCTGAACTCAATATTTGGTTTTGTTATGGATAATTATCATTTTAGATTTGTTATTTTTGAGTTTTATCAAATTATTTTTTGTTTTAATCATCTTTTTAGAGTTTAAATTATGATTCAGTAGGTGCAGGATCTATACATTCTTATTTATCTACCTTAAGTAAATGTTCATTATTTCCTCTTATATTACTTTTTTCTTACAAATGATTCTCCATATTATTTTAGTCTGAAACTTTTTCCAATTTATGAATAAAATAATATAGATTACTGTTTTCAGAGTATGATCTTTCAGTGATTACTATTTATGGTAATTATTAATCTTATGGATTTTCTGGTGCAGAACAATTTCTAATTCTATTTATGATTATGTCTCCTGGTAGTTCTTCAGGGCTTTTTATTTTAGATGATGAAGGCTCATGTTCAGTGTATTTGGAAGATTTAGAAATAGATACAGATTTTTTTCTAGATGATGATGTTATTTGTTAATCCTTCTCATTATAATTCTATTTTTTTTCTGTGAAATTTTCATTATTTTCTACATTTTCACTATTTTCTAAAATTATGCTATTCTTAAGTAGATGATTACAATCTGGATTTTTATTTTTTATATTTGTAATTGAAACATTCCATAAGTTACGGTTACTAATTATATCAGACTGAGTCTTCAGAACAGATTGAGGAGTCAATATTTTGTAAGGCTCCATTAAATTAGACTCAACTAGATTGATTTCTTTGCTACTCTCTCGAATAGGAGCCATAGTAGTAATAGGCATGTTAAACTTAAAGTTTAGATTATTGGTTCTAGGTGAATCCATTTCAGTGGTTCCTAGAATATGTTTTTAGCTTATCCTTTTTAATTAATCTGGCTCAGTTGGAGATAATAGTTATAAAATATCGTGATGTGATTTTTCTGTGAAGAGATTTTGTTAGTCATTTTACATTGTTTAAATATTTAAATCATTATTTTCTGTGAATGTTGGATATGTATGATTAGTATTGGAGCGAGCAATAGAAGGATTTAAGTATTAGTTATTTTAGTTATTTTGTAAACTACTGAAATTAATCTGTTAATCGTCGTTCATTTCATAAGAATAAGAAGATATATCTACAGAATCAGCATCTCCAGAAATATAGCTTAACAGCGCATCAAAGTAATCCTATGCAGATTTAACTTGCTTCATACAAATAGGAGGCATTACTTGTTTAAGAATTTAAGAATTAAAAATAATTAAAGAAAATAAATCTTCATCTTTAGTGAGTATTTCTTTAATTAAATGTTGGCATGTTTTAGCAGAATCTGAATAAGCTGTATTAACAGCGATAATTGTAGTAACTTTGAATGTGATTGTAGAATCAAATCTCTCAATCATGTCATGTAATTACTTTTAGATATTTACACAGCTATATTCAAAAATATCATTCAATAATATTAAACATTATTTTCTGTAGTATGGTAAATAATATTTAACATTTTCTAAGAGCTCTGTAAGTAAGTAACCAGCTGATTAGAATTATTTTTCATATATTAAAATTTTCGCTTCTTAGATGCCTACATAGTAAAGCAGAATATTACAAGGTAACTAATATTTTGAAATTTTCTTCCCATCGTTTTCTTCTAAATTCTTGTTGATCTTAGATATTAAATGAAGGTTTTTCTTTTTAATCTTATGCTTTTTTATGAGCATTTGATTATGTTAGTTATTGCTTGAATGCAATTATTACTACACAGTCTAGATATTATTTTATTATTAAATATGACTAGATATTGAAGCAATATCATCATAAACACTGCAGTCTTTACACCTGATAACTTAAGGTTAAACGCGAGCATTAATATAGTTATTGAAATTATTTGCTACTAAAGAATGTTGTGTTATCTTATTATTAGAAGTATCTTAAGTTAACATATTAAGAGTTCCTTGATGAGAAGGTATAACAGATAATTTAGACATAAATTTATCTTTATATTATATAATCGGGAGCTGCTACTAAGCAATACTTCGAGGTCTATTTAAATCAATGTGATAACTGTTTACATTTAATGATTATATTTTTTATACTATTTATTAATTTTAGCTAGATGCTGAATTAACATGTCTCCTAACTAAAGAGGAGTTGCTTCTATGATGATTATATTCCATGTTGTTTTAATTTTAAAATTGATTTTCTTGATGCTAATTTGGAGGTAGGGTTGCTGCATGCTTAGTTACTGTATTAAATTATCCTTACTAATAATTTGAAAAATAATTACTACCTGCAGAGTAAGTGACACATAGCGCATTTTATTTTTAATGGGATAATAGATTATTGTATTGTTAATAATTTTTAAAAGAATTTCTTTTAATCTCTTCATAGTTTGATTTTGAATTTCTGTTTGTTGAGAATGAATTATTTAATTTATTTTGGTTATAATTTATATTTAGGTTTTTCTTATATTATCTTTCATTGCTATACCCTCTTGTTCTGTGAGTATCCTAAACTTGAAAAGATTCTTGCTAATACTTTGAACGTCTAGGCTTTCTTTAAAAATTACTCTGCTCAGAATGTAATCTATCTCTTTCATAATGATTTTATTCATTACTTGCATGAGATTTGAACTAATCACTATTTTCTTAATTTTTTAAATTATTTTCTCTCTTACTATTATCTATGACAGAGTTGTTAAAATTATTTGTGTGGTAGCTCTAGCTTTTATTTTATTCATCTTTATCACAATTTTAATCCTTTTGTTGCTACTGTTTTTCCTCTTCTTATTCACTCTGCTGGACATTTTGATATGGCTTCAACTTATTATTTTTGTTTTTATCAACTAAGTTAGCAGTTACGTAGCTTAAGTGATCAACATCAATCTGTATATTATGAGCATTCGAGTATCTCTTTTTGAATAAATTATCAATTGAGATCTCTTCTTCCATATTTTTAGTTGCTTATTGCATAACTTTATTCATATCTATAGTATTTTAAAGACGATTTATCTCATTTGTCATAGTTGATTGCTATTCGACTTTTATTCTATTTTATTTTTTAAATGAATTTTCTAGATTATCATCCATTACTTCATTAAGGAAGTGATTATTTAAAATGCTATTTTCTTTATTCTAAATATTATTTGATTTGTCTTATTTGTAATCGATTTCGTTATTTTCATCATTGTCCTCTTCCTAACTGAAATCTAATCTTAAGTGACCTATATTACGAGGAGAATTCACTGAGTATTTTTTTAGGTTATGTTTTTTAGCTAATGACTCTATTTCCAATGCATCATTGTAAGATTTTATAGCTTACTTTTGATAATAGATAGATCTTTTATGATCATTCATTTAAAGATAGCACAGGGAAAGTTAAGTTGTTAGAAGAATAGTTCGACCATATGAAATACTCTTCAATCTTTCATTAAAATTTAAAAGATCAAGCAAAACAATTTCATACTCTTCCCATAGAATACATTAAGATTATCCTACTCTCTATAGTTACATATTAAGCATATTAAAAGCTTTTGCAAAGTTAAACCTCCTGTCAAAAATAATTTAATTAATCACATCTACAACTCTACTATCTAATCCATGATCATCTTAAGATAGTCCTAAAATTGTTTAATGATGATACCTTTAATCTTGTGAGTTTTAATTCTATTCTTAATTGTTGTTTTCTGCTCCACTATTTTAATTTCTTGTACTGCTATTTGTATTTCTGAATTTTGTTGAAATAGATTGATGTTATTAATTCGCATTTGCTTTATTATTCTCTTAATTAGTATTAAGTCCTCTTTCTTCATGATTATTTTAGCTATTACTCTTGCACTTTGAAGATGATATTCTTAATTAATTTTATGATAAATTATCTAGGAACTATTCCTAATCACATGTTGAAATTTTCTTTTCTTTATAACACCCCAACTCATAGTAGCCATAAACAATTGAATGATAATAATTTTCCATAGCTTCATTATAACGTTCACTTTGAAAATGAATATTTCCCATATTGTTGTAGCAAATACCTAATGCTCTGTAATTATTGAATTTTTTGAAAAAACTAACTTACTAATTCAATCTAAGTAAAGATTCACTTTCTTCTACACTAAAAATATCTTGAGTAACATAATGAAGCATTTTAAACATGCTAATAAAGCTTTCGAATAATATAAGCGAATCTAGAGAAAGTATAATTTTATCAACAGGCATCTATATTGTTTCATCAAGCATTTCAAGAGTAACTTGACTTCCCTCTTTTTCTAATTTTTTTAAAAGTTAAGTCATATGAGTAATAGGGGTCTCTATCATAACTGCTACTCTAAGGCTTACATAAGCATACAATGCAGAAAATATAGTTAAGGCTATGCAAGAACCTATTCCATAAGATAAAAAAAATATTGACATAGTTTTACTTACTTCATCAGAAAATTCTGTTAAATAGGCTTTAGGGAGAACATCTATAACAACAAATAAATCCTAAAGATCAAATCCTTTTCTATCTTATTAATTTTTTAATTTTCTTTAATAATCTCCTAATTTTTCTGCTATTTTTATAGGACTCAAAACTACAAATATATCATCTCCATCAATAGTATCAAACTCAAAAGATTATACATCATCTTAATCTAATTGAGAGTATACTATATTACTTACTCTTTTGGTATAGTCATCATAAAAGCTAGTATTATTATATTCCAGGTCATTTGTTTGAATCAGATTTTAATCTTCTTTTTCAGTTTTTTATTAAGAGTTTTGTTTTGCAGTTATGTTATACATTGAATTTAACTTTTCACTTACAGTTTTTAGAAATAAATCAGAATTCTATGAGTTATTTGGAAAAATACTTTTAGCAGCATCTGAAAGGTAGCTTAAAGAATTATTAAATTTCTGTAGTTAATTATAAACAACGGCCTAACTTCTAGGATCTATCATAATAGAATTTGAATAATCAAAAGTTTATTCACTAAAAAATGAGTAGAGATTTGACACTTTAAAATTTAAGCAATCTATAGAATAAGGTATCCAATTATAATTTCCAGAGCTATTTTATTTCAAAATATTTTATCTTTAGCAAAGATTTGTAGCTAAAAATGGTGAATTTGCTTAGCTATAAAACATTGCAGGAGGAACAGGCGTTACCCCTATTCTGTTAATTGTTTCAAGAAACCAAATTCTACATCTAGAGTCAAATTTATATTTACCACCATATTGGCAGTTTTGAGGTTTTTGATAATTTTAGAAAGTTGTATTAGAAGAAGTAGAATAAAGTGAACCATCTTAAACGAATCCTTAATATATGTCTTTTACTGGTATTGACCTTCGAAATCGATCCATTCTATTTTAATAATCGAATGCTCTCCATAGAAAATCTATATAACCAGCTGTTTTTATTTAATATTGACCAGTACTATCTAGTTAATCAAAATTAGAGATATTTGGATGAATCCTTATTTGATAGAAAAAATATTTATTAAAAAATTAATAAAGGCTCTTTTTTTTTCTTATGTACAAAATCTTTTTGAGCAGAATTGTTAAGTTAAATAAAAAATTATTACCAAGCGCTCACTAAAAGATCATCCTTTTTATATAAATCAACCATTTCTTTTTAACTTGGATCTTCTTTATACAATTTTTCTATGAAAATAGCTGTTTATTTATAATTTGGATTTATTGTTACTTAGTTAGAGAGAACCTTAGACTCAAAATTTACAAATATTTATAAGTTCATAGAAAAACTTTAAAATATTGAACTGAATTCATAGCTATATGCTGATATTATATCTTTTGTTTACTGCTATTAATCTAAATATAAGTTTTAAGTGTATTCGTCAATTAGATTTTATGATACGATGAAAATAATCACAGCATTTAAGAATTATAAAGAGAGCATCAAAAATGTTGGAATGATAAGAATAATAAATATCTCATATTTTAATTTCATTTACTCCTCTATTTGTAAAATGATTATTTTGTTTTATCAAAGTTATTGTACTCTATACAAAACTTTAAAGCTACAAATTGCTCGCTAAATCAATCCTTCTTATTTTGATAAGTAATCCTTATATTCTTATTATTATTCTTCTTCTTAAATTGTTTAGCCAATTAAATTAGATAATTTTTTTTTACTTTTTCGCGTTTAGATTAATACTTAATTTATTAAATAAAGATGAATAATTAAATATAATGATAGGGAATTTATTCATTAAAATATTGAAAAAGTTTAATAAACAATTTCTAATAGATTACTAAGTAATCTTACTAATTTTTTGAATATTTTGTAAATGTTATTACTGTATTTTTTTTCATCTTCTCTTAAATTGAATATTTTATAAAAAGCACAGAAATTTACCTTATTATAATCTATTCATTGACTAGAACTACTATTCTAAGTCTATTACTTATATGATACAAAGTATAGAAATTTTAGTTACCTAAAATATTAATGTGTATTTATATACTCTGTTTATTTATGATATATCACATTTAATTACAACAAAACTCCAAATATAAAAACCTTACAAGCATAATAATAAATCAACAAATCTCAACTAATAAATCAAATAATTTTTAAAAACAAAAGAAAAATTTTAAATATAATGAAATAGAAATAAATAAATTGCATCTATACTTTAGGTAATGTATCATTTTTTTTTTCTTTAACACCCTCTTTTTTTCAAAAAATATTATGAATAAATAATGAAGGAACCTAGTCAATTTCTATTTATTACTGTATTTGCTTATGAAATACTAACTGGTTATATAAATTTTCTAAGCATTAACTTATACTCAAACTAAACTGATCTAAATTAATCTACTCAAAGAAAAAGAGATTGATCTGAAATAACTTAAAATTGGAGTAAGACTCGAAATTTTTAAAAGTATCATTCTTTTATTATTTTTTCTAAATGAAATATCTATTTAAGTATTTAAAGGTATTTTTTTCATTTATTAGTGGTTAGACAAAATTATGAGTAACGTTTTTTGCATACTCTAAATGTAGCATCATATGAAATTTGAACATCTCAAAATTAACTAAGCATATTGTTTTAAATAAATTTCTGAAATATTTTATAAATCTGTAAAATATCCTAAAAAATTTTTAATTTTCTATTATAATTGTTAAAATAAGTTTCATTGTAAATATTGCTATCTTAAATTTATAAATTTGAATTGAATTAACTTAAAAGCAAATTTCTATTTTTTAAAATTCAATCATCAATAAATCAAAATTAATATTTTATTTAATCAACTGAAATAAAAATAAAATGTATTTTTCAAATCAAGAAAATATTAATGGTTAAAGGCTTATCCTTTACTAGTCTTTTAATTAAACTATTTTAATAAAGGGATTAAGTAAATTTAATTTTAATAGTAAATAATATTTTTGATTAAAAGATAAAGAACTTGTTGAAAGATATTTTTATTTAAATCATATTTATTTTATTTTTGCAATAAGATTAAACTAAATAGAAATAATGAAATATTATTTTTTTAAATTTAAGCTAAAACTAATCTGATTTTAATTTTTTCACATTTGAAGGTATTAAATTAAAAATAATTGGATTTTCAAATCTCCAAATTTTATTTATGTTTATAAATCACTTTTCATAAAAATTTGATTTCCCTTTTTGTTAATTAAGAGTATTTTAGTGGTATTATGTAAATTAATAGATAAAGAGATATATTTTAGATTTACAAAGTAACTTATTCAAAAAGATACCTCAGTAAAGAAAATAATTACAAATAAATTATGTCTAAAAATGAATATTATTAATAATAACTAAGATCATCAAGAATAGGCAGCAAATGAATTGAAAGAGTATTTTAAGTAAGAAATTCCATTTTCCCATCTATTTTTAAGAGCTGGTACTTAGTAAGCTTCTTTGTTAACAGCTCCTTTAGGATCCATACCTTCAGGAACATTCATAGTATAACCAAAGTTAGGTTGCATGAAACAAGCAAAAGTATTTCTACTAATCTTAGTACCTATTGCTTTAGGTCCACGAACAACACAGTGAGGAGTGGCTTCAAGAATACCACCAGTAAGGATTTAAGAGGTTTCTCCAATTTAGAAAGCAAGACAATCTTGAGGAATTTTCAATCTTTATTAATCAGCAAATCTATTCTTTGCAAAGAGTCCACCTTCAGGATCATAAAAGCTATCGATAACTTCACCATTTTCATCAGTGTAAATTGCAGAGCAGAGACCAGTTAAAGCACCATGGTCATTGTGCCATCCACACCAGTCATCATCAACAGATTTAGATTCATTTGAAGGGAAGTAATGGAGTAATCTAGCAAGGTGAGCTTTGCTTCCAGAAACAATATTTTCTAAGGTTCCTTACTTATATGAAGGTTATACGCTATGAACATATTCATCAATATGGAATGAGAGAAGGCTTCCTGTTGATACTATTATTTATCCCATTTCCTTGAAAGCAAATTCAAGTTCAGGAATTTCTTCCTTAGGCCAGAAGTTGGGAGCAACAAAGGCACCTTCCTTTTTGTGTTCTTCACTAATCTCATCAGGAACATCACAAACAGGATTAGCATAGAAAGAACCTTTAGAGAAGTCAAATTTTCCCTTGAAGTGTTCAACACCATGGCTCCAACCAATAGCGTGCATATATTCAGGCTTAATGAGTTTCTAAAGGCTTTCCTTAGGTAAGTTAGCAAGTTTGAAGGCAAGGGGAAGTAATTTCTTTCTTGCTTCTACATAGCCAGGAACGTTTCTGACCAAACAGATACCAACTCCTTCAGGTCCATAAGCATCCTTAATCTTTTCATAAAGAGGCTTGCTCTTATCTACTAATTCAGCATAATCGAATTCAATGATCTTAGCAGTCTTAATTTCTTTGGGTGCAGTCATTTAAGTAGAGGTGTTATCAGTGCTCATTTTAATTGCTTTTATGTTTCCTATTAATTACTATAATTATTTATTAAACAATATCAAAATTTTTTTATTAAAGTATTTATTAAAAATAAAGGTAATTCCTAATCACTTTTTAAAGTAAAGCTCGCTAAAAAAAGTTAATAAATGATTTGTTATGACATAATATTAAGTCTCCCCTAAAAGCTAAATTTTATTAAATCTTATAGAACCTTTAATTTAGCTTATCTTTGAGCTTAGCTTACCTTTTGACAAAATATCATCTTGATTGATTATATTTGGAATCAGGACATATCTTTTTTTTTTTTACTAAAGCAATAACTTTTAAAATAAACAGAAATCTGATGATTTTATTAGGTAAATTGGGTTTTCATTTATTATTAATCAATGTATTATAAATAAATTAAATATTTATTCAATATTAGATTTTTTCAAAAAGATATAGTTCTTATCTTACTTATAAAATAATAGTATCTTAATATCTTTTGTTTTAAATATTTTAAAAAATAATGTGATTCAAAGACATATCTTTTACTTGTTTTTAGAGTTTTAACTTCAAAAATTTTTAAACAAAATCAACGAGTATGTCCCCCACCTCAATCTCTATAAATTCTTAAAAGTTTCTAAAAAAAAATTGATTACAGTGTTACTCAGGAGAGTGGGGGAACTATTTAATTAAATTTATCTAAGCTTTAAACTATCTAAATTTTTTTGAAAACATGTAGTTAAAAGATGAATTTGTTTTCAATATTAAAGGAAAGAGTGCTAGTGACAATTTAGATTTATATTTAAATAGATTAAGAATCTAAATATTCTAAAAATCTTTCAATAATTAAATAGAAAATTTGGTATTTAGATAATTTTTTATTATTCCATGATAGATTATTTTATTTCTCAATTAAAAGTAAATTTTGAATAACTTTAATTTAATTATAACCTTTGAAGTCCCATCAAATCAAATTGTAACAATGTAATCATAATTAATTTCTAGAATTTTAACTTTCTTTCATTTAATATTCTTAATTTGTTACCACCTAATAATTTCCAAAAATAATAAAAAGAATAATAAATTAAGATAATTTTTTAATATTATTTAAGCTCAGTACATTACTAATCTTATCATTTAAAAATGATTTTTTGAAATTATTGAACAAACAAAAAATTATTTTCGAAAAAAAAAAATTTTTAATATTTTTGCATACATAAAACTCTCTATCTTTTTAGCTAGAATATTTGATTATTTGTAAACATATTTAAAACTTTTAATAGAATAACTGGAATAGTTTACAGATAGTTTTTGATTTATTTTAATAAAATTTTAAATACATAAAATAATCTAAACTTACATTTTAATAAATTTAAAAATGTAATAAAAGTTTTTTAATCAAATAAATAAAAGCTAAAATGAACTGTTTTAAAGGTATCTCTCATATTTTTAATAATTTATTAATGATGTAATTTTACTTCTTAAAATATTAAAAAAGTGAAATTTTTTAATTAAAAAGTCAAAGATAATAATTTTCAAATTATTTTTTTAAAATATAAATGAAAGAAAAAACAATTTATTTTAATAAACTAATTAATTAATTTTCAAATTTTCTCTTCCAAATTTTAGTTTTAAAACATGAATGATTTGATTTCTTCATAATCAAAATCTTTTTGAATTTATTGGAATTCTGATGCAAAAGTAATTTATAATTGTTATTATTATAATTATTATTGACTATCTTTTTAGAATCTGAGGATATCTTCTACTTTTTAATTTTAAAACATAAAATGGGACAAAACTTGATTCAGTAAGCTCCTAATATCAAAACTGGAAGGGTCCTAGTACAACTGTTTGTATTTACCAAGTATATTTTAATACTCTTATTCAAAGATTTCCAAATTTTTAGGTTAAGCAAGTAAGAACTTCATATTGTAAGTATCCAATCTATAATTATACTTGTTACTAACTAAAAATACCATGAAAAGATGCTAGATTGGGTTAGTCACTGTTTTTGATGATAATTTTGAAAAAAAGAAATCAAAAAATTTACTATCATCAGAATTTGGCTCTAATATTTTTTATACCATTTAAGAAAATTTTTTATCTGCTTCAATAAATATTTTGAAGTTATTATACATAAAATCTAAAAGCTCTAATTTATGTTCAAACATTATATTCTTAGACTTATTTATGTTCAAGTGAAGAATCCAAGCTATTGCAGAATAATATTTGGCATATTAACTACTTTACTTTTCTCCAACAAGAATATTATTTTTGTCAGTATCTTATGATTCTTCTTCAAAGCTTTTTTTATTGATTTTGAAATTTTTAATAAAGGCATGGTTTGCTTGTATTTAACTACTTGAAAATTTATCTTGTAGATTAAGAGTATAAATCATGTAAGAGAAATCTATGTACTGCTAAAGCCAACTTTTTTGCTCTTATTACTAAGCTGCTAAAACTATTTTTTTTACATAAGCATCAAATATTTTTTGTTATAATAACTAGTAATCCTTTTCAAGCAATATTTAGTGGTAGCTTATTTTAGCTTTACTTCCTAATAAGATCTACTCACTTTCATTGCTAGTTACTATCTATGAAAACTTTTAAACTAAAGGAGTAAAGTTAAATTATACAATTTTTTCATCCATTTTAGCCTAAAAAATTCTAGATAAAAACAGGATATCATCCAATATTGATACATCAAACTTTGAGGGTATGTGTAATTACATTTTAGATATAAATTGCCAAAATTCTTAAGAGCCTTTTTCAGCAAAATAAAATGAAAATAAACATTTATTGAATGTTTTAAAATCCATGCTGGTAGAATTATCTATTAATAAACTCTCCATAGTTTCCCAAAATTGTTAGCTTCCCTATTTTAAGCTAGCAAAACTCCATAATATTTAACTTATATCTCTTGCAGGTAGTATAGTACCTCCTTTCTAATTTACATGTCTCTCACTGTGTGATCTTCTCTCTGTTTAGAAAATAACAGTCTATTCAAATACTTTCCAAAGTTCTTGATCTGCCTTATTCATTCTGCTAAAACTATATATAATGATCATTACATTCTTCCAAGTGAATTCTTTCAAATCATCAATAACATAGTTTGATATACTTTTCCATACATTATCATCTCCTATGTTTCTTTTACTCAAAACATAGCAGCACATAGCCAAATTTCTCTAGTCAATACTTTTAATTTATTTAACTAATATTCCCAACATCCTTTACATTATTAAAAAAATTATTAATAATAAAAATCTTTAAAAGTCATATTAAAAAGGTATTCAAAAATTATTATCCGTTTAGATTTATTCCTTAAGTTCTTTAAAATTTAAACCTAAATTAATAAATCTAATTTTAAAGTGAAGGAAGTAAAGCTAATTTTTTATTATATAATTTTCCAAAATAATTTACATATCCCATAATTGAGGACTTCCTTTGTTTAGAATATGAAAGGAATACATCAAAAGCCCAATATTTGAAGATTGCTACTGCTAAATCATTAATTCATGTTAATTTTTTAAAATGGAAACTTCTAGTTGTTGCCAAATCAGATTAATAGATTCTTGATTCTCCTTATGGAGGTATCTACTAGGGTTGGAAAGATAATTCTTTGCAAAAGCATAAGAGCACATAATAAGATCAAATGTGTTCATGCCTTATTAAATTTTTAAAAACTACTTATTAAGCAATTTCCAATACCTCATATCATTTATATCCACCTTCGAAAACGAGTAAATTAACTATGAAGTATCCTTGCAGTTAAGCTTATCTAAATTATCTAAAACTCTACTATCTTCAATTGCATTCAAAAATTTCTTTTTATCCTTTTGCTTGGCTAAATTTAAGATTAACTTCAAAGATTTTGACATCATTGTATGGCTATTTATTCTATCTTCTAAATGTTTAACAATATCTAAATTTTATCTTTTTCAATTGCAAAATATATACTTTTTTAATCAATTAAATTTTTAATTCAATATCTTAGTGTTAAATATCCTAATTTAATTTAGTTTTATGAGAATCTATATTGTTCATTCTTCTTATTATTGAATTCGCTGAATAGATAAATCTGTATTACACTTTTAACAATAATGTAATTATTTAGAAAATTATAAAATGTTAGAAAAGCCCAAAAACACTAAAATTTTAAATATTTCTAATACCATTTCAATATTACATGATGAATTTATTCCTTTCTATTTTCCCAATAGATATACATGATAACTAAGTTAATAGAAATAAAATAAATGTTTAGTTTAATATGTATTTATAAAAGATGAGAAGCATTGTTTCTTGCTTTTGATATAAAGTAAAATATTCAAAATAACATCAAATCAAGTTTTGGGAAAAAAATAAAAGGTAAATACAAATCTTTCAACTTTTAAGCATTTAATCAAAATTATGATTAATCATTAAATTAATCAATAGAAAATTCTATCTTGCAATTATTTTGGTTTTATGACTGATGAGTAAAAAGGTAATATATCATGCACTCATCAGAAAACTCATCAATAATAATTCTTAATATTAACATGAAATTTCATTAAATTATTAAATAGATAATAAAATAATGTTGATTGTTCATTCAGATTTTTTTGAAATAATTATTACATTCTGAATCTGAAAATCTAAAGGATCTCAAGAAATAAAATAACTCTAAAAAAAGTTACATATTTTAAGATTCTCTTAATTAAAATATATTTTAATTATTTAAAATAGGGAAAAATTTAAAAATACTAAAATGTGATAAATAAAAGATGGTTTTTAAAAAAAATATAACCGTAAAATTTATAAATGTGTTTATGAGTTATGGTTTTTTATGAACTCATGAAATTAAGTTTAAAAAATTTTGTTATTTTATTTAAAAGAATTGGATTTTATTGCCATTAAATTTATTCACTTCATCATATTTTATAATGAGATTTTAATTGTAAAATCAGAAAATTAATAATTTTTTTAAAAACATATTCATAGGAAATATTTTATGTATTAGAAATGCGAAATATGATTGAAAGAATTAAAATAAATTCTATGCTAATTAAAAGTGAACATATTATTTTAAAATTCTCTACAATTGTAAAATATAATATAAAAACATTTTAAGATATAAAAAAGTTAATATTTTATAGTTAATTATTTAATCAATCAACTTCATCTGAATTAGTATTTTATGATGATTATTAATTTTAATAGTCATTACCATTTGGACTTGCATTACTGCTTTATTGATATACTTTTGTCATTATGGGATTAAAAATATTTTCAAGCTCTCTTTGTTTATTTTAATATTCTTTTGGAGAGGCATCAGAGTTTGATTCTATCCATCTTTAGGTTGATTCAACTAAATTTAAAACTTGTCTCTTATCTTATTCTGATATTTTTTCTTTGATTTTCTCATCACTCAAAGAGTTTCTTACTGAATATGTATAATTTTCAAGACCATTTTTGGCATCTATTTTTTTCTTAATCAACTCATCTTATTCTTTATATTATTCTGCCTCCTTTACTAATTTGTCAATTTCATCTTAGCTGAATCTTCCTTTTTGGTTGGTGATAGTTATTTTGTTAGATTTACTAGTGACTTAGTCTAAAGCAGAAACATTTAAGATACCATTTTCATCAATATCAAATGAAACTTCAATCTTAGGCACTCCTCTTGGAGCAGGAGATATTCCTTCTAATCCAAATTTACCTAAAAGGTGATTGTCTTTAGTAAGTTATCTCTCACCTTCAAATACCTAAATGAGTACACTTGTTTGATTGTCAGCATATGTTGAAAATACTTATGATTTTTTGGTTGGTATAGGTGTATTTCTTGGAATCAAAACAGTCATTACTTAGCCTGATGTTTCAATACCTAATGATAATGGGGTTACATCTACAAGGATAACATCTTAAATTGATTCAGAGTTTGAACCAGTAAGAATTGCAGCTTATACAGCAGCTCCATATGCAATAGCTTCATCAGGATTTATAGAACGATTTGGTTCTTTTCCATTAAAGCAATCTTTGATCATGTCAATAACTTTAGGAATACGACTAGAACCACCAACTAAAACAACTTCATTAATTTAGCTTTTTGATATTCCTGAATCTTTCAAAACCTTTTCAACAGGAGGGATACATTATTAGAATAAGCTCAGGCATAACTCCTCAAATTTAGGACGAGAAATGACATAATTAAAATCTTCTGATTCAGCTAAGGCATCTACCTCGATTGTTGCTTAAGCTGAGGAAGACAATATTCTTTTTGCTCTTTCACATTATGTTCTAAGTCTTCTCATTGCTCTCGGATTATTTCTAATATCTATGCCCTTTTTCTTTTAGAATTCTTAGGCACAGAACTCTACCATTTTATTATCAAAATCTTCACCTCCTAAATGGGTATCACCTGCAGTAGCTCTAACCTCAAAAAATCCATTGTCAATTGTTAGAAGTGATACATCAAAAGTACCTCCACCCAAATCAAAAATCAAGATATTCTTTTCACCTGATTACTTTTTATCAAGGCCATAAGCAATAGCAGCTGCAGTAGGTTCATTAATTATTCTTAAGACATTTAAGCCCGCAATAGCACCAGCATCTTTAGTAGCTTATCTTTATGAATCATTAAAGTAAGCAGGGACAGTTATAACAGCATTCTTTACAGGCTTGGATACAAAAGCTTCTGCTGTTTCTTTCATTTTAGTAAGTACCATTGAAGAAATTTCTTCAGCATGAAATTTTTTAATTTCACCTTTAAATTTGACAACTATCAAAGGCTTATCATCAGGACCAGCTTCCACTTTAAATGGCCAAAGCTTGATATCTTTTTAAACTATTGGATCACTAAACTTTCTTCCAATTAATCTTTTAGCATCGAAAATTGTGTTAGTAGGGTTTCTTGCAGTTTAGTTTTTTGCGGCATCTCCTATAAGTCTTTCAGAATCAGTAAAACCGACATATGATGGAGTTGTTCTATTTCCTTGGTCATTAGCAATAATTTCTACCCTATCGTTTTAAAAAACACCTACACAAGAGTAAGTAGTTCCTAAATCAATTCCAACAGCTACTCCTTCAACTTTTTTGTTTTTAGACATTTTTGTTATTTTTTTATTCAGTTTCTTTAGTTTTTTTATTTAATTGATTATTCGCTTTTTGGGTTATTAAAATAGCACTTTTTAAATAAAATATTAAAATTCTATTAGAATTTCAAATATTCGAATTTATTAATAACAGTATTTATTAAATTCATCTAGAATTATAGAATCTTTAATTAAAAAGTATTATTAAAAATTAGAAGTTTAGATTTTAATGATTCTACTTTAATTAATTTTTAATTAAGATAGACACACTCAAAATAATAGATAGCAGATTTCTTCTACCAATTATGCTATTTCATATTTTCTATATCCCCTATCAAAATTATTTTATATTAGAAATAAAGTTTTTAACACATTTAAAAAAAAGGCTGTCGGCACTGGGACTTCCCAAGCGGTCCCCCACCTTAGTACTAACCCAGCCTTAAGGCGCTTAACTTCGGAGTTCGAATGGGATCCGGTGTTTTCACCTTAGTATGGCCGACAACAAAATTAATGCAAATGAATGTCTATTTATATTAAAATAAAATAACAAAAATGTTATTAGTATTTATTTTCTTAAAGTCTACTGTTAATTTTTTAGATTTAAGCTACCATTATTAAAGAAGAAGAAAAAAAAGGTTGTCGACACTGGGACTTCCCAAGCGGTCCCCCACCTTAGTACTAACCCAGCCTTAAGGCGCTTAACTTCGGAGTTCGAATGGGATCCGGTGTTTTCACCTTAGTATGGCCGACAACAAAATTAATGCAAATAAATATCTATTTATTTTTAAAATAATATGATAAAATATTAAAATTAAATAAATATTTATTAATTTTCTATTTTAAATGTTTTGGATTTTAATATTATTAAAGAAGAAGAAAAAAAAAGGTTGTCGACACTGGGACTTCCCAAGCGGTCCCCCACCTTAGTACTAACCCAGCCTTAAGGCGCTTAACTTCGGAGTTCGAATGGGATCCGGTGTTTTCACCTTAGTATGGCCGACAACAAAATTAATGCAAATGAATGTCTATTTATATTAAAATAAAATAACAAAAATGTTATTAGTATTTATTTTCTTAAAGTCTACTGTTAATTTTTTAGATTTAAGCTACCATTATTAAAGAAGAAGAAAAAAAAGGTTGTCGACACTGGGACTTCCCAAGCGGTCCCCCACCTTAGTACTAACCCAGCCTTAAGGCGCTTAACTTCGGAGTTCGAATGGGATCCGGTGTTTTCACCTTAGTATGGCCGACAACAAAATTAATGCAAGTGAATATCTATTAAAATAAGAAAAAGAAAACATTTTTAAAAGATTTATGTTTGAATAAATAAAATGTTGTTAAAATAGATAAAAAATTTTCAAATACTTAAATACTTGAATTGAATAAAAAAAATTAATAATCATTAAATTTCTTAATTTTTTTGAAAATCTTGTAAGGATAATAATAATCAATAAATTCTGATTATTAGCTATTTGATAAGAAATATTATGATTGATTAATTATAATAAGAAGACATCCATATTTTTTTTGCATTTAAGTAATAAATACTGACAAAAAAGAGTATTAATGATATTGAAAATGAAATGAATCAAAGGCTAAGTGAGGATTCTTTAGATTTAAAAGCATTGACTATTTTAGAATAAATAAGCTATTAATATAACTGTGACTACAAAAAAGCTCTAAAACTAATTAAGCAAGGACTATAATCTGATTAAAATAATGTCGATTTGTTGCTAGATTTGGCTGAAATACTTATAGATTATGAGTTAAAAGACTAAGATGATTGTTAAAATATTCTTAACATATGTTTTAAATTAGATTCTCAATATTGGAGGTGTTATTATGTTTAAGCTTTATTGTAAACTGAATTTAATTAAGATCATCTTCAAAGAAAAACTTTACTTGAAGGGTTAGAATTAAATCCAAAAAATCCTTGGTTGAGCACTTTTCTATCTTAGACATATTCTGATTACCAAATTATGAGCCAGAAAGCCTAAGATCTAGTAAAAGATATAGATATAGCTTAATGCAACTATGAGCTAATAAGAAGATTAGGTTATACTTTATATTTTTTAAAATAAAAAGGAGCAGATAAATACTTTTAAAGAGCACATCTACTAAATCCAAAAAATATAAAAGTTACTTGCAACCTAGCCACACATGAAAGATTAGATAGGAAGAACTTTTAAAATTCATTAAATTTATGTTTAAATATATATAAAATCCATGAAACAAATTAGTTATTATTTAATATAGCAAGGTCATACCAATTTTTGAAAGACAAAGAACAATTAGTTCCTTTTTATAAGAAATGCTGTTATTCTAAAAAATTTTTGTCAGCTTATGAGAATTTAGGGATTTTCTATTTAGAATAGTAGGATTGGTATTAAGGTTTATATAATATCAAAAAAGCTTTGAAATATGATGAAAAAAGTGATTACTTATACTACAAATACCTTTCAATAGAATTAGCTCAAGAAAATGATTATGAAGAATATGAAGACATGTTAAATATGTTTTATAATATTTCAAAAATGAATAGCGAAGATTATCTAATTGATATTATTTATTTGAATGAATACAAAATAAAAATATATCAAAAATAAAATTGATAGTTTTAACAAAAATTAAATACTTACTTTTTCTGGTTGATAATAAAACTTGCATAAACTATTTTACTCAATTAAAAATTGTAATAAATTTTTCAATAAATTAAACATCTCAAATAATTTTTTTGAAGACTTACTTTATTTTACTTATTAATCATGTTATAAGACATTTTGAAAGAAAGCTTTACTTTTTACAGATTTAGTAGAATTATGAATAAAAATTACTTAGTTTGTTTGTCAATTATACAAGAAAAAAAGAGTGAGCTCCCACCACACTAACTAATTATTATTAGATTAGATAACCATAAATTAATTAGAAGTAATTAGTTTTATCTAATTTATAAATAATTAATCAAAGGATATTTTTTTATAGTTCTCATTTTAATTCTAAAATTTAGTGCATAAATAGATAAAAAATATAATTAAAAACCTAAAAAATAAATTAAGCAAAAGTTAAAAATACTTTGAGTATTCATTATTACGCATTAATAAATATTTGTTAAAAATGTAAAAAATATTTCTGGATTTTTTCTAAAATGTTGTATCATAAAGTTAATCATTAATTTAATGTTAAAAACTTAATCTTAACTTTATGAAAGAAATTATGCTTTTATTTTGATAGATTTACTCTTTTCTTCTACTTTCGCATGTGAAATCTATATTTGTTTCTAAAGTATTTATTTTTTTGTAATTAAATATCAAAAGTGAATTCAATTTAAATCTAAAAAGAATTTAAAATGGATCATTAACAACTAGTAGAAGATAAAAAAGATAAACACAACACTGTTTTTGATGACTTCTTAGAACATAGAATCAAGCATGGATGGGCTTAAATATTAATTGCAAGCAGTTTTTACATCATTTGGCTCTGTGATGGTGGAGAGAGTTTAATAGTAGCATTTGTTCTTCCAATTATCAAAAAGGAATGGAGCTTGACAGATTCATAAATGTCACTTATTGGGTCTTTAATATTTTTAGGATGGGGTCTAGGAGGTAAATTCAAATTATAATTATTTACTTTAACTTTAACTTATACTTTTAATTTTTTACAGCAATAGCTTGTGGTCAGTTTGCTGATAGGTATGGAAGAAGAAAGACAATGATTTATGGTTGCTTTTTTTAGTTTGTACTTGGATTTATGTCCACCTTTTGCACAGATTATATTTAGTTCCTATTACTTCGTGGACTTTTTGGATTTGCAAATGGATTAGTAAATCCTCTCACCTCTACCTATATATCAGAAATAGTACCTAAAAGTAATAGAGGGCGTTTCTTTGTTCATGTATTTAATGCTTTTCCAATAGGAGAGATAATAATAGTAATTTTTGCAGCAATTTTCTTTACATCACTTGACCAAGGAAATTGGAGGGCATTGCTTTTTATTGGTAGTATTCCTGGTTTGTTAGCCTTTCTTTCTTCTATTTTCTATCTGATTGAAAGCCCTAGATATTAGCTTTGCTGCACAAATAATAGCACTGAAGAAGTATTTTACAACCTTAATTATATGGGAAAGTTAAATGATGAATAGTTCTAGCCTATAACTTAAATTGAAAAATAATACCTTTAAGAATGGGGTAAATAAAGCTTTAAAATACAAGAAAAAAAAATTGGTGATATTGGTGAGTTATTTAGAGGTAAAAACTATCTTTTGACTTTAAAATTAATGGTGATGTGGTTCAGTTTAAGTTTTGTTTATTATGGTATTGTATTTATCCTCCCTTTAATGATTCTTTAAATGAGAAGAGAATAGGGTTTTGAAAATAATGAATCTGACACAAAATCTATGGATTTTTTTGGAATTTTTCTAGCTTGTTTTGCTGAAATTCCTTCTAATATGTTAGCATTTTATATTATTGAAAATCCTAAATTTGGTAGAAAAAATTCTATGATTATTTGTTATGGTATCTGCTCGCTTTGCTGTATTCTATGCTATTTTAATGCCTCATTATCAGGTTTCTTCTTTTTCCTTGTTGGATGTGTTAAGTTTTTCATAAACTTTAGCTTTTGTACAATTTTCCCTTTTACAGCTGAAGTTTATATAACTGCTCTAAGAACTACAGGAATAGGAGTTAACAATTCAGTATGTAGATTTGGAGGAGTAATTATGCCTTGGATTTCTATTCTATTATTAGAAGTGGGAGTTACAGGACCTTTTATTGCTTTTGCAATTATAAGTGCATTAAGTGCATTAAGTGCTTATACAATAGAAAAAGATACAACTAATATCAATTTAGATACATATAATAATGATGAAAGTGATTTAGATTAAACTATGATGCAAGAAATGAATAAATTATGATATTAACAAATTTATAGAAATTCTTTAAATTTATGTTCTATAATTTGTATAAAAATTAAGAATCAGTAAAAAATTAAAATTGAAAAAATTGATTTTTTAAAATATTTATTTGTTTTTTAAATTTTTTAAAAGAAATAAATAATATAATAAGTTAAATAAATTAATAATTTCACTCTTATCAACAAATAAATAATAATTTTAATTTTTGTCTAGAAAGTTTTTAGAATTTTTAAACATAAAAATAATTTTAATTTATTTATGGAATAAAGTAGTTTGATTGGATATTATTTTAAATTTTTTTTCAGTCTTAAAAGATAAAAAGAACAACATCTTTTGTGAATAATTTTTGGAATATGAATGAATCATTTTGAAATAATTTAACTTCAAAAAAGGATAAAAAACTAAATTTCTATTTCAATTAATTTTAATTTTTTGAAAGTGCTTAATTTAGTAATATTTCAATATTTCAATAATAAATAAAATTTGATTTCTTTAAATTTTATATGCTATCTTCTTATGTAGCATAATAAAGATAAAAATACTTATACATAATTCCTTCATATTCTTCTAAATCTAAAAGTAAATCCATATTCAGCTAAGACCTAATATAAATTAAGCAAGGGTAAATGTTTAAGTTGAATCTTTAAAGACATTTTTTAGAAAATTAAATTGCCTATACTGTGTCATTCTAACTATAAAAAAATAAGCTATTGAGTTGTAATTTTGAACACATTTCTTTTGATTCAAACTTTATTTAATTGCTTTAAAAAATTTTTCATTTTCTCCTAGCTCTGCAGAAGAAATAGCATAGTTAAAAAGTGATAAGAAATAATCGGATTTATATAAAAGAGCTTCTTTGCTATATTCAATCGATTTAACAAAATCTTTTTTCTCAAGCCTTTAAAACTATGATAAACATGTTAAATTTAATAACATTTTGGATTCATTTCAAGTGCCTTTAAAAAATAAAATTCTACTTTAAGTGAAGAATTTAAGAGAAAGTAAGTTACTGCAATTTTTCTCAATAATTCAAAATTATAGTATTAAGGATCAAATAAAGATTAAGAATCAGATCCTACATAATTTACTTAACTTATACATATATTATTCTCTATTTTTTATTTTAATGAGTGCTCTTTGCTTTAGAGAGCATCCATTAAGCAAGACTAATGATAATCCATGGGTTATTTGGCTATTTAGAAAGTGCTATTTCAAGAAATTTTATTTAAAGTTTCATATTATCTTCTGAACTTGCTAAGAAAGATTGAAGATAATAGCATCTCCAATAATTTGAATCCAAACTAATACTTACCATTTCCAAGAAAACTAAGCAATATAGAAAAATCATAAAGCTCATAAAATATCAATATTTTATTTAAATCCGTAATGCCAAACACAAACTCTTCTTTCAGATAAGATTTTAAAAAAATAGCTTATACTCTTCCAGAAGACTTATTATATCTTTTTATTAACCTTTTTTTTCAGATTTCATAATTTCTAAGATATCAAGTCTAAGATCAATATTCATTTGATCTAATTCTAATGCTTTCTTAATAGTAACTAATGAGCTCTTAAAATCCTGAGTGTAATTACGTTAAATTTATCCCAATATTGCTAGAGATTTAAAATCCCTAGGATCACTACATTTTTCATGTTCTTTAATTGAGCTTTGGACTACAACAATTTATTTGTCAACAAAAAATGTGTGACTGGTTTATTTACACAGATCCATTATGAAATATTATAATTAATTTACAAAAAATTTACAAGAAATAATCTGATAAGTTTTCAAAGAATTACAATAAATAGAGAAAAATATATACATTCTAACTGAACAAATATTAGATACTCTTTATGAAAATAAATTTTTAATCATCTTTTGAGAAGAAATAAGATTTCAAATAAATTTTATTCATTCTCTTTAAATCAAATAAAGAAATTAAAATTATTTCAAAAAGAAGAAATAAATTTTCAAATAATCAATAATAGAGTTTTTTGTTTTTTTTCAGTTGAAAAAGGAAGGTATTTTGAATATTATTTAAATTAACCTAAAGAAATACAAAATAATTATTGTTAATAACCTAATATCAAGAAATATTTTATTAATCAATTTTAATTAATATTTGTTTTATTATATTTTATTGTTAATCTAAAATGAATTTAATAAATTAGAAAAGTATGAAGAACTAAGATAGCCAAAATAATTATAAACAAATTTCTTTCGAATAAAGGGGGTTTCTTCATAAACAATAGGGAGGTATAAATGACTATATTTTAAAAATTTAAATTGAAAAATTTCAAATTTTTTCAAAAGAGCAAGTTACTTAATTTTAAAATACTGTATCTAATTATAAGATTTGTGATAATATCAAAAAGTATTTTCATTCCATCTTGCAATATTCTTGAATGCTTCAACAGATGATAATAATTCAAATGAAGAAACCAAAGGCAAGCAATAAGAATCCTACTTAATGCATAGAGAGCATATGGTCACATATGAAGAGAATTTTGAAAAGAAAGACAGGACCAAGATCTGATTTTAATGGTGAACTTTTATAAAGCTTTAAGTTCAAAAACAATTTAGGTGAAAGAGTTTAATTATCAATTAAAAATTGAATATTGAATGAAAATAATAAACTTGCGTAAAAAATGGAATATCGACATTTTTGTATGTTTTTAAAATATTGGTTTGTTTTATAATAAAAATAGTATTATCATATTAAATAGTTTTTTTTAAATAATTCTATTTTACAAAAATCTAAAATTTTCATTAAATTATTATAATAAGAAATCTAACTACTTTTATAAAGATGTAATGTATATTCACCATTAGATTTATTTAAAAGGGCATTTTTCAATTTTTAAACATGAAAATTGATTAATTCAAAAAATAAATAGCTTAATTGAATTTAAGATAAAATTTTTTTTCAATAAAACAGAACAAAAAATATCTTTGCAAAAAGTGCTTGGCAATATTTGAAAATAATTTATTTAAAAATAGGATAAAAAATAAATATCTTATTTAATAACAAAAAAAAACACCTCATTTCTATTTCAATTAGAAATTATTAATAAATAAATTTTCACTTTTTGAATGCTTTAAGCAGTTAAATTTAAATATTTCAATTGTAAATAAGGTTTGATTCTCTACTAATTAATTCTAAATTGTATAAATCATCTTCTTATTTAGCACAATAAAGATAAAAATACTTCTACATAACTCCTTCATATTCTTCTTAATCTAAAGGAAAAGGCAAATTCATTGAAGACCTAATATATATTAAGCAAGGGTATATGTGTGAGTTGAATCTTTATATACATTTTTTAGAAAAGTAAATTGCCTATTCTATATCATTCTCAGTATAAAAAAAATAAGCTATTGAGTTATAAGTTTGAATATCTTTCTTCTAATTCAAACTTAATTTAATTGCTTTTAAAAATTTTTCATTTTCTCCTAGCTCTACAGAAGAAATAGCATATTCAAATAGTGATTAGAAATAATCAGATTTATATTAAAGAGCTTCTTAGCTATATTTAATTGATTTAACAAAATCTTCTCTGTGAAGCCTTTAAAATTACGATAAACATGATAAAGTTAAATAACATTTCAGATTCATTTCAAGAGCCTTTAAAAAATAAAATTCTGCATTTTCATTATTATCTAAGAGAAAGTGAGTTTCTGCCATTTTTCTCAGTAATTCAAAGTTAAAGTAGTTAACATCAAATTAAGATTAAGAGTCACATTCTACCAAATGTACTGATGTTTTTTATATATTATTCTCTATTTTTTCTATAAATGAGCGGGCTTTGCTTTAAAGAGCATCTATTTTTGCATAAATTTAAGCAAGAGTAATCATAATCCATGGGTTATTTGGCTATTTAGAAAGTGCTATTTCAAGAGATTTTATTTAATAGTTCCTACTATCCTCTAAACTAGCTAAAGAAGATTGAAGATAATAGCATCTCCAATAATTTGAATCCAAACTAATACACTCTTCCAGAAGACTTATTATATCTTTTTAATAACCTTTTTTTTAAGATATCATAATTTCTATGATATCAAGTCTGAGATCAATATTCATTTGATCTAATTCTAATGCTTTTTTAATAGTAGCTAATGCGCTCTTAAAATCCTGATGGTAATAAAGTTAAATTTGGCTTAATATTGCTAGAGATTTAAAATCCATAGGATCACTTTTAATTTAATCTAGGATACATTTTTCATATTCTATTATTGAGCGTTCAACTACAATAATTTATTTATTTACAAAAAATGTGTGACAGGTTTATTTACATAGATCCATTATTCAATATTTAAATTAATTTACAAAAAATTTACAAGAAATAATCTGATCAGTTTTAAGAGAGTTACAATAGAAGAATAATTTAGATATTTTACTCTTAACAAATATTAGTTGTATTCTTTGAGAAATGATATTTGAGAAGAAATAAGATTTCAAATAAATTTTATTCATTATCTTTAAATTCAATAAAAAAATAAAAATAATTTCAAAAAGAACAAATTAAAATAAATTTGAAATAATCCAAAATATTTGTTTTTTTTCAATTTAAAAAAGAGGTATTTTGAATATTATTTAAATTAACCTTACAATACAAAATAATTAATGTTAGTAATCTATTTTCATATTCTATCAAATTTAAGTTTCTAATTAAGCTTTTTTTTCAATATTTTTTTTAATTATTTAGTAAATAGAAAAGTATGAATATTTCTAAGATAGATAGCCTAAATCATTATGAAAAAATTCTTTCAAATTTCAAATAAAGGGTTTTTTCATAATACTTGATATTTTGCTACAAGATATAAAAGTTAATCAAAAGATGCATATCCTCCTAATTGTTTTATCACATATTTTGAAAAATTTTAAACAAATTTTCAGTTAATCCAATCAAACCAAATACTAATTTGTGAAATTTTCTGAGAAAAATGTGCAATTAAATTCAAAGGTCTATTAATATTTAATTTGTTTTTTAGTGTAAAATCGTGTCCAAAATAAAATTGCCTAGCTTAGGCCACCTATTTTTTGAAATTGCAATTTATTATCAAATAATTGAGAGTTTAATTCTTCTTAATATATTTTTAATTAAATCCACAAAAAGTAAGAGTAGAGTTATAATCAATATAAAAGTATACTAAAAATAGGCTTTTTTATAATATTTTTTTGTAATATTAAAAAATCAAATCATAAGAATAATTATCTTCTTTAATTCCTGATCCTAAAATACCTTGAAATGAGTTATCTAAAGGGATATAAATAGCTTTATCAACTAATAGAAAAGTTTATTCAATTAAGGTAGCTTTCTATTGATATTCGAGCCTAACCAATATTCCAAAAGCACTGCCTTTAGCATAATTGATTAAAAACTTATTTTAAAATAAATTACAATTATCCTTTACTTCTTTACTTTGCATTATTTACTTATTCTTGAAATTAAAATAACTAATTCAAAAAAATATTTTTTTTAATTTAAGATTTTAAATTAATAATAACAAAATTACTATCTTCGAACAAACTTTTTAAAAAAACAAAATCTATTTTTTAATTTAAATATAGTAGATTTTTTTATCTTATCTTTACATTTTGCAATATTTTAATCATTTGTTGTCATTCAAATAAAAATTTGTATTATTGTAAAAATAAAAAATATCAAGTTTTTGGATCTAGCTTGCAAAACAGATTGGCTATAATTTGATTTGATGATGCAATATTAGGTTTAAACATATGAATTTTTGATAATTAATTCATATTTTTTGATAATCAATAATCAAATAAAAAGATTTATAAATATTTCAATTAGTTAGAATAAATGTAATAAATGAGTGGAAAAAGATTAGGAAGATTATTAAAGGAACAAACTATGCTTTTCAACTGTGATATTCAAACCGGATTTATGAAGCATTTGTACAAAGGTGATCACATTGTTAATACAGCTCGTTAAATGGTTTAAACTGCAGGAGTTATGAATTTACCTATTCTCGTTACAGAATAAAATGTCAAAGTATTTGGTAACACTGTTCCCGAATTATCTAATGACTTCCCTAAAAATCTTATTCAGTACTACGAAAAAGCCTCATTTTCAATGATTAACGAATAAACTGAGGCTTTTTTAAAGGCTAATGCTGAAAGAAAGAGTGTTATCCTTTATGGAGCTGAAGCTCATGTTTGTGTTTAATAAACATGCTTAGATTTATTAGACAGAGGTTATGAGGTAAATAGGATTTTTTTTTAACTACTAAAAGCAACAAGCTCTAAACAAAAATACAAAAGATCTTTTAAAAAAATTTTATGTTGCTTAATATATTTTTGTCAAGTGATCACTACGAATTTCCTCATAGATACTTTATTTATTATTGCAAAAATCAATTTTTAAGCAGATAAAACAAAAAATTATTGAATGATTATTTCAACATGTACTTAATTAAACAAAGCGATAATGAGTAATTAAGATGAATGACTACTAAAAATCATTTTTATTATTGAGAATATTTGTTAAATATCTTTTTATCATTTCTAATATCTTTATTAAAATAATTCTAACATGTTTTAATTTTTTTTATAATAGGTTCATTTATTGACAGATGGAATCACAAGTATAAATTCATTAGATAGAACAACTGCCTTTTAAAGAATGAGAGATGCAGGTGCTTATCTCACTACATTTTAGAGTGTAGTATTTGAATTAATGAAAAGCCATACTAGTTCTGATTTCAAGAAAATGCTTCCTATTATCAAACTTAAAACTACAGAAGATAGATTAGGACATCTCTGATCTCTAAAATAGAATTAATATTGTATTAAAATATGTTACTTTATATCTTACTTTTCAATTTTGAATCCCTCACTAATAAAATGTATTTATAATCTATTTCATTCAGTCACATTAAATTGATAGCCACTATTAACAATATTAATTTTAACATTTTAAGATAGTTCTTAGTCTATTTAATATTTTTAAAGAAAGGATAAAATAAATAAAATGATTAAGTTGTTATTTTAAATATAAAATAATAATATTTAATCATATAAATTATAATTTGAGAGAATAAAATACATTTTTTTAAATAATTATTAAAAAAAGATATTTGATTTTTTGAAATTAATTTATCAAAAAAAATTTCACTGCTTTGTAAAACAATTAAAAGAATTGCATCATATAAAAAATATTTAGATAAAAAAATAAATCAGTTAAATCATGAAATAAAATGATCTTTTTGAAGTAATTTAATATATTTAATAAAATAAGAATATCAAATATTTTTTTTATCTAAGTTTTTGTAATGTGATCTTATTTTCGAAGACAGCTTAGAATGGAATTTGAGGTGTTAAAAATTTTATTTTTCAGTATTAGATACAACTAATTTATCTCAAAGTAAAATAAGAGACACAGATTTAATTCAAATAATCAAAAAAATATAAGAATTCAAAAACTTAAAAAACATAACTATTATACTCACGTAAGCAGTTTATCATAATATTTAATTTATAGTTTTAACAAATATTACTAGATAAAATTAATTGTTATTAGAGAATTTTGAAGATGTTTGCACTTATTAAACTAATTTTAAAAATATCACCTAATTAGAAGTTGATCTAAGGTTTTAAATTTTCTACTTTATTTTAAAAATGATCTTATCCTTATAAGAGATTTATTTTTTTATAATAAATTACTTTCTTTAAATAATTTTGTTTTCTAATAAGTAATAATAAGATAGGTTAAAAAGGGTGTAAAAATTTAGGAGTAGTATTATCTAAATTTTTATCTTTAACATCTCTTAACTTGAACCTTAAGTAAATATTGTAATTATAATATATTTAAGATAGAAGAATCAAATAGGGACTTTAATATTAAGTTAAAAAACTTTAAATTAAAATTAGTAAAAATGAAAATTCTATTATTTTGATTAAATAAATTTTGTTGAAAATATTATTTTCAATTTTAAAAATTAATAGTAAATAACTAAGTATTCATTAAATTAAGATCTATTTTTATATAATTTTTAAAGTAATAATAGTATTTGTTGTCTTAGTGTACTAAATATCTCTGTATGTTTGCTTTAACTCAAATTGCTGAAACTGATAAACCTTAATTTATCGTAAATATATTTTTTAATAAATTAATACATTTAATTTAATTTCAAAGATACAACTTAATTAATGATGAAGGATTAAACTATTTGGGGAATAGTTTAGGATTATGCTAAAATCTAATCATATCAAGAATCTTTTTATGGTAATTTATTTTTAAGGAAGCAAACCTTTTATATAAAATATTTTCATATAAAAAGGGTTAATGAGAATACAGCAAATGGTTATAAATTGTTTTTAAATTAACTAAAAAGAGCTCCTAAACTTGTAAAATATAAAAATTGAAAAGAAAATCAACTATTTATGCTATGAGATAATTATAAAAATTTTCTTATTATTTATTTCTAAATTTTAATATTGATTTATATGTTGTATTTCCATTTATTTGTGTACCTTGAATTAATATTTTATTTAATGTTTTTGCCTTTTTTGTTAATTGAAAGATAAATTTAGTATTTTTCTTTTAAATGTGTTTAATAATTACTTAAGTATTCTATTTTTCTAGTAAAATTTTTTGCCAAAAATAGAGTTTTCAAAATTTAATTAAGTAAAAGCTTAAAATTTCAATTTATTTCATATTTCTTTTTCAAATTTTTTAAAAATAAATTTCAAAAATTTCAGAGAAAATTTGGTAGTAATAAATTAGAATAGATAATAATTTATTAAGACTACAATCATTTAAAAATTGACACCAAAAAATAGACAAATAATTTAATGATATTATTTTTTAATGACTTGATTTTAATGATTTTTAATTTATTTTCTGTAAGACAAAAAATATAAAGAAATACTAATTTATCTACTTTTAAAACACCGAAAAAGAAAAAAATATAATTTCTTAAAGAGTTAAACAATTATTCAATAAATAGCTTGATTAAAGCCTTAGTTTGAATAGATGTTTTTTGTAATAAGTAAGATAATAATGAAATTTGATATTATTATGTTTATCAATTTACTTTGAATATTTGAAAATAAATAAATAAATAATTTTTGAATGAAAAAGAGAGAAAAGTTTTTTTTTTTATTTTTGAAAAATAAAAAAATAATACAAATATAAAGTAGTAGTACAAATAGAATTTGACAAGATTTAAATTCTTTATTTTATTATAAAGTTATTCAATTTATCAAGAATTAATTATCATTTGAGATCATTTCTTCTTCTTGTCAGCCTTCTTGTTGGCTTCTTTACCATCAGCATGCTGCTCTTACTTGGGAGCTTCATCCTTGGTCTTAGCTTGTTCTTGTTTCTTTCCTTGGTCTTTCTTTCCACCCATTTTAGTTTTTAGCAGTTTTTTTTAAAGTTTTTCTTGTTTGTTTTTTTTTATTTTAATTTAATTATTATCTGTAAATTTAGTTAATTTGTTGAGCTAATTTAAAGTAAGGTGGCCTATTAAAATGTAATAATATTTACTCAAGATAAGATAATTATAAAATTTAGAATAGAAGAAACTTCAAACACACTAGAGATTTCTTATATTTGACGTATTTTTATTATTCATTTAAATTAAATTTTCTAATTTTACTTGATCGATTAATTAATAACTCGTGTTATTATAAAAATTCTGTTATTCTCTGAGGTTAATTTTTTTCTTTATAGCCTTTTCTTTGTTTATCGTTTAAAATTTTTAGAAGAGTAAAATCACTACAAATTTATTTTTCCATGTTTAGATATGGAGATTTTAGTTTACACTTAAGCAACTGCATAAGCTATTGTTTTAGAGGGAAGAATTTTTCATAAATCCTCTCTTTCTTCACTGACAATTCAAAGTGTTATTCAATTATAGCTAACCCAATAAAAAATTATAATAAGCTTAACTTTTAAGTATATTTCATGCAGAGGTGGAGTTTTATCAAAAGACACATCAAGTTTACACAAATACACTGCCATCTGCAGCTTTAAGCAGAAATTTAAAAAAAGACTTTAAAATTTTGGCAATATGAGGAAAAACTGTTGTTATAATTTTGAATAAAAATATATATACTAGGAATAATATTAGATAAAGCTGAAGAAAAAATAAAGAAAAACGGAAGAAAAAATCTAATTATAATAAATTTTTATTAACATTCGTTCTATGATCAGAGAGGTAGAAACAAATTATTATAATAAAGTATTAAATATTTGTTCGTAATATCACTGGGGAGATAGGTCATTAATTATGAAATAATGAACTAAAATCTGATTAATTTTGAATATTTTTTATTAATACTGCTTATAATATTAAATTTTTTCTAAATCTTTCAAGAAAATTTATATTTTGAACTGAGTATTAGTTAGTAAAAATAAGCAGCTCATTAGTTGGTTCTACTTTTTTTCACTAAAAAATAACTATTTAACTTGAGCCATATTTTAAAAGTCAAATATTATGTATGCAATGATAGCTTTTATTTTAAAATAAAATGATATTTTCAGTTTAAAATCTCTGAAAAAATTCTTTTAATTTAGAAGTAAATAGATTTCAATTATAAAAATTTAATTTTAAGTTGGTATTATTTAAATTCTATTCAAAACCCATCTCCGAAGTAAAAAAATAACTCACAATTATAATCTTTGACAACTTTTCATATTTGTCTTTTTATTAACAAAAAATCGTGTCTCAAAAGATTAAGTATAATGCAGCTTTTTCTATGTATTAGCCAATTTGTTTTAAGCAAACATGCCCAAGTCTACAAATTTTTATTTTTTCATGCATTAAATGAAAAAGTTTTAGCATAAAACTCAATGATACTTAGAATGAATAAAGATAGTGTATTAGCAAAAATTTTAAAGTAGCTAGCATATAAATAAAAACAACCTCTGAAAAAACTGCAATTTGCATTTTAAATCATGCAATAAATTAGCAGTTAGTTTAGAAAAAAATAAATTATCTTATTTTTTATTCTTTTAAGCTTAAAATTTAAGGAAAGCAAAGTGTTAGTAAACAAAGCATAAGCAGATGTAAAAATTTTATGATGAGAAATATTATAATATGATATAAAACTTTAAAAATATTTTATTTGCTCTATTTGAATTTGTTTTCAGGTAAGCCACAGTATCTGTTTACTAAGAATAAATATAAAATGACAATCATTCATTAATTCAATCTTTCTTTTTCATATCATTTCATTTAAAAAATATATTTTTTGCAAATAAAAAAGTAAATCATAAAAAAAATCAACAATTTTAGTAAATTATTTTTTGGTTATTTTTTTGATTGAATTGAAAAATGTTTAATCTATAATTGTAAAATATTATAAAAATGTTATAAATTCCTAGCTTAAAGAATTATTTTAAATTGTTAAATAGCGCTTTAGGTTTTTTTCTTTTCAAATACTTTGAATTTATTAAACCCTACATATATCTATTAAGATTTTTGTTAGCTAAAAGCTATTGTAAATTGTTAAATAACAAAATTTATTAGAAGCCATGTGCTATTCTACGAAATAAACAAAATAAGAATCTTATATATGTTAAAAGTAATTTATAACAAGCACTTTCATGTGATTTTTTTGCTTGTTTTGTTGAGCTTATTTTTCATTTGGAATAATTTAACATGAATTCAAATTTCTAGATTTAGTAGCATAGAATTTTTCAGAGATAGATTTAAACATTCTGAAACTATAATATATTTTAATTTTAGTTATTTAACATAGAATAAAAGTTTTTAGGTCTTAAAAGATGATAATATCACAAATTTAAAATATTTCAAATCTTTAAACTCCTGAAATCTAAAAAAATATTGGTTGGTTTTCATAAAGGTAGGTGGCTTCGATATATTTACCAGATAAGAATTTCTACTTAAATCAAGAATAGAAAAGAAAAAATTTAATTAATTAAAGAGATAAGATAGACATTCGCTTATCAAAAATTTAATGTATTAATTCAAAATTTAAATTGAATACTTAGGGATTATGATATATGCATCATTTTAAACCTCAAAAAAGTGAAAAATGAGCCAAGAATAAGAGAAATATCATAGAATTTTTAGAAAATTTTACAATTTATTTTATATGTTTTTAAATGAAAGCTACTTGAATTTAGAATAAAATATAATTATTAAACATGTTTTAAAGTCCATCATAATTTATACTTTTTTTAAAAAAAATAGCTTTAAGTTAATGACATAATACAATAGGAAATTTAAAACAAAATGAACATTTAATAGTTATTTATAAATAATTCTATTTAAATAAAATTTTAATCTGAATATTTAATATGAAATAATTTTATTTTTATGAATTAATAATTGCAGCTAAATTATCTAAAATATTAAACTAGAATAGATTATAAATAATATTATTAAAAAATATTTGACATTGTTTTTCTTTTTTTCCTTTGATTTTATGGTCAGACTGAGTATGAATGGTCAATAGCAGAAATTGCAGTAAAAAAATTTAATCAAAAATGACAAAGTTTCAGTTGAAAAGTGTTTAGGATTCGATTGGAAGGAAAAAATAATAATTGATTATTAATCTAATGAATGATGTCATGTAAATCAAAGATTATTATAATAAATTTTATTGACTGATATTCTTTGCACTTTCTTTAAACAGAAACTAACTTTTATTCCAATAACACTTTTATTCATTCTTAAAATAAAAAATGCTTTCAACTAAAATTCTCTTTCATTTTGAATATTTTTAAAGAGATTTCCGAGCTCAAAAATCTATTATAAAAATTATATTCTTAAAATAGCTACTTTATAGGTTATTAATAATTAACAGTAACATCAATAATGCAGCCTTTGGTGTATCTTACTCGATTAGTTTATTGTTTTAAAATTACTTTCAAATTCTTCTATTATATTAGGACTAATGTGAATACACTCATAAATTTTATTTATAATGTGAATTGTTTTTAAACAAATAATTCTACTCAAAATTTTCAACAAAATGAAATTATATTGAGCATCTAGGTAGAATTTAGTTAGGATCAAGTAAAATGTTTAAAAAAATAACATTTGAAATATCAGAAAATATTTTAATTATCCCTGCATCTCCTTTTGAGATACATATTATAATCTTAACAAAAGGCACTTTTAAAGACTTCTTCTTGAAATTTTATATTGCTATATTTACTTTCAAAGAAATTTCTGGCTTTTTAAATGTTATTGTAAAGAAGAAATAGTAAAGCCTATTTATACAAAGCAATGAGCACCCATTTAATTAGTTTGACAAAATAATTTTAATTTTTCATATTTAGATCTTTTGTAGTCTTCGAAATTTGTTTTCTATTTAGCTTACCATTTCAATATGTTCATAAATATAAGAAAATAGTCTATCTATATCATAGATATAAATAAAAAGCAATAAAAAAAAACAATCCTTTAAATAAAAAAGCAAATCTTTATCTTAACAAATAAATGTGAAGAATCTAAACTCATACACATGATTCTTAATTAATTAAGTATGTGTATGCCTGTATGTCTGTGTTTCAAAACTTCAATTTATTCTATGGAAATATAATTTAATTTGGTGTATCTGATAGCTTTTCCTTGATGGAAGGTCAGTAGAAACAGGAACAGTGATTAATCAATAAACATAAATTAATTTCAAAATAAATTCGAAAGAAGATAAATAAAACAAGAAAAAAAGCACAAATGTTCAACTTTTTAAAACAATTCAACAAGAACTCTCTCACCCAATTCACCAGATGTGCCATGTCCTCTGGTAAGGGTAAGGGTGGTGCCAAGCCTGCTGGTGAAAAGCCTGCTGCCGAAAAGCCCGCTGGAGGTGCTGATAAAAAGCCTGCTGGTGAAAAGCCCAAGAAGAAATGAGCAATTTGAATAATAATTGAATCGTTTATGAATTAAAGTTATTCAATGAACAAATTTCTAATCTATTATTGAAAGCTTGCTTGTCTATAACAAACACTACTTGAAATCTTACTTTTATATTAGTTAATTATTTTTTGTAATGATATGTATATTTCTATTATATGTATTATTATTAATATGGCTTTTTAATCCAAAAACTAACCAACTATCTCAAAAATCCATAATTCTTCATTTAATCATATATTCTATTGTTCAAACCTCAATTTTATTTAATGATCTATAATTTACTAGACGTTTCTATTCAATAACAACAATTAAATCATAGTCTCTTTAATCATTTTGCTCTCTTTCTTAATTTCTTCATAACTTAATGGTACATTAAAAAAGTAGAAATTTCTTCTTAATAATAATAAAGTATTTATTTTATCAAAAATATTTTTATTTGCATGAAAATTACTGAAAAAAATACGTTTTTAAAAACCTTCTGTAATAATTTTTTTTAATTGCACCAGGTAAAATATAAATTTATAAATTAAAAATAAATAAATAAGTGAATAAAATAATTATTACTTTAAAAATAAAATATTAACTATGAATTTTTATCAAATTATGCTTTATTGCTAATCTTAATTAGATTATTTTATTTATTTTTTTTTTCAAATTATCAAAACTTTTAGCTTTAGAATATTGATGAAGAAATGATAATCTTAAAACAAGAATATTAAATGTGAATTAATTAACAAAAATAAATAAAAAAATATATTATAAAAGAACTGAGAATACAAATTACATTTTCTATTATCTTAAGTTTACAAATAAATAATGAACTTTTAATATAATATATTTCTATTTAAAACTAATACAAATAAAACAATAAAATGAAAGATTTCATTTTGAAAAAATTATTAATATATATAATTTATGGTGAAATAAAAAATGGTTTTATTATTTGATTTGTTGATTTGATTTCATAAGATACATAATGATTTTTTTTTCTTCAAAAATGCTACTTTGCTAACTTAATAAGAGATTTTTTAGAAATCGATTATTATTTTTCAGGTTAGAATTAGTTAAACAAAAAGTCGGAATCTTATTAAGATATTCCATTTTTTTGAGCAAAGTCTTATTCAAATTCATCTCTTTTTCTTACATTTCTTTCAGGAGATTAATTTACTTAAGGATTCTACTTATTTTTAGATGATAAATTTGAATTAGATTATTATTTTGAACCAAAATTTTAATCCAAAAAGCTAAATATTTCATCATCACTATCTTCATTACAATTAGGTTTTTCTTCTTTTCTAGTATTTGTTAACTCCACTTTACTTTCAAGGTTTTTAGAATAAAATTGCTCTAAATCTTCAGAACTAGATATGTATTAAACATCTCCATCATCAAAAATGATTTTTTTTATACCATCTTTATACTTCTCAGCTCTTAAAAACTTTTTTTATTTTTGTGTTAAATTTACAACAGTATTAGAAGGCTTTGATTAGGAATTTTAACTATCAAAACTGTTTGCTTTGAGATTTTATTATGGATTATTTGAATAATCTTCATCATCATAGTAATACAAATCCATCTATTTCTAGTTCGTATCAGCTTTTTTTACACTGTCTTTTTAATTTTATGGAATTTTTTTATTATCTTTAGGAGTTTATTTATCATTTTTATTAATTTATAACTAATTTTCAAAATTTTTTTTCAAATCAGAAACTGGAGGTTCTGTTTTTTTCTTTAAAAGATTACCCTATATCTTACTGCTTGAACAAAATGTAAATTCAGCAAAACTATGTAAATCTTAATTTTTCTTATCACTTAATTTTGGTTTAAGATTACTATTTAGTATTTTATGTTCATCATGATCAGTCAAGTATAAATCTTCACTTTATTTTTTCTCACTAAAATTAAATGTATCAACAGAAGATTTAGTTTTTTGAAAGCTTAAATTTTATTTTTGTTGAAATTAAATAACATCATTTTCTTCATAAATAAAATCTTCAGCAGCAAAAGAAAATAAATGATTTTAATTCACATTTTAGATTTTTTCAGGGGGTTTATTTTATTATTTTTAGAATTGTTCATTTTCCTTTTTAATGTTATTTGATAACTTTTAATCTACAATCTTTTATGCACTTTTAGGTTTATTAGAAGTATTAGACATTTTTTAATTGATATTTGGTGCTTAATTTTTCATATTGCTTTAAGATATTTTTTACTCTCCATTTATTTTAATCTAATAATTTATTTTTTAATTTTCATTTTCACTATCACTTTCTGCTTCTATTAAATTGAATATTTTTTTTTCAAACTATTTAGGGTCTATGTTTGATTTTTATTGCTGCTAATTAATAGCTTCTTCTATGATTTTTTCTTCTTTAGTACTTTTAATGCCATTATCTACGACAGAACTGCTTTGCACCTAATTTTATTTTTCTTTCAGATTTTTTGCAGATTATGCTGCTATCATTTTCATAATGAAAAGTTCTTCATCGTCATCACTATCATCTGATGAATCGGAAACTTACATTTTCACCAACATCTAAAAAAAAGGCTTTTAAACTAACTATTATAATTCGTTAAGATTGGTAGTAGGCTCTGTATTACTATTTTGATTAGACATTTAAGATTCTAAAAGTTTTTTATTTTCTTTTTCTTCTATCAGCTATTTTAAAAATTAAGCTTAGGTCATTTATCTTTATTATGTCATTTATGTTGCTCCACTTAAGGAATCTTAAATATCATCTTCAATATTCAAATTATTTTCTCCATAATCCAAAGGTTAGTTTTCATTTTCAGCTTTTTGTACTTCATCTATCTTAAGCTCCTTAGATTCTCCATCAAGAATGTTACTAACTACTGCTATCTTTTATTCTATTTTTTTATAAAGGTAATCATCTAAGGTTTTTTCACCCAAGATGTAATGGCACAACACACTATTTTCTTAACCAATTCTATGTGCTCTATCTTCTGCTTACTACATGATTGCTGGTGTCCAATTCATCTAATGCAAATTATTATTTTATGAACTCATAATTTTAAAATAATTTAAAAAAGAATAAATAATAAATACTTCAGCAAAAACAATATTAGAAGAAGCTGTTAAAGTTAGACCAGTGCTTGCAGCTTGCAAAGATAAAATAGCAACTTTAACTTCAGGGTCAGTTTAAAATTATTAAACTCTTTCATGTCTCTCTTTAGGGGCAACTTTACCATCAATTCTTATAAATTTCAGTGACAATTCATTATTAATAAAATTTTCAATCTAGTTCAACATTTCTTAATGATGTGCAAATACTATAATCTTTTTAATTTAAACATTAAATATTAATTTGCTTCAAATTCAAAAATAAATTTTTCTAAAAATCAAAAATATCCAAACTCCAAACTGTATTTTCATTCCTTCATTGATTAATTTACAAATAAATTTAATTACTTTAATATCATTTTCTAGCAAATCTTTAATATAGTTTTTCAACTCATGTAACTTAGCCTATCCACTTAACTGATAGCACAGAGAAAGGGCAGAGAACATTGATGATGATGAGCCATTCTAACCTTCATTGTTTTGATCATTTTATTTTTAAGCCTAATCAAATAATTATTCTAGAGAACTTTTATTTGTTTAATTCAAAATAGCTTATATTTCAGATAGAATTTTAGGATCAACGTTAACGTGCACTTTCTTTCTTCTTTTTTTAGGTAATTATGAGAGCACATCTTATTTTAATCTTCTTATCATCATTGTTTTCTTCAAGATATAAAATAATTCTTTTTCATTAGAAGAACCTGTATAATCGATACCTCCTCCAAATTTTGCAGGTTTAGGATCACAATACCTATCACCGAAATTCCTGAAAACCTTAAATATGTCTGGGCGAATAATAGAGAGAAGAGTAAACATCTCTTTTGGTCTTGCAAAAGCTGGAGTACCAGTAAGAAGTATGACATGCTTTATTTTTTAAAGAATAGGCAATAAGGTATTTGTTCTTTTAGCTTGAGCATTTTTTAAATAATGAGCTTCATCTGCAATAACTATATTTGTCTTAAATCTTTTAATCTTTTCTTCAATTTTTGGAGCCAAATCATAAGATACTATCAAAACCCTTGTCATTATATATATTTCTTCTGCCTATTTTGATAATATCTACACTTACATTTCTTTAAGAGGAGGATAAGCCCATTTAACTATTTCTTCTTTCCAATTATATTTCTTTTTTAAGTATTAAATAAACTTAATAAAATTAGTTTTTATGTTTTTAGGAAATTTATTAGCTGATGGCTTTAATGAATAAGAATCATTTTATTTTATATTATTTATTAAACATTTTCTAAAAAATTCCAAAATCTTTTTTATTATTGATTGGTGGTTACATATTTTAAAATTTAATTTAGTAAACTAATAATCTAATTTTTACTTAAAAAAATACATTGAAAGTTTAAAATAGTTTATTCATAAAATTCATGGCTTAAACAATTTTAAATTTTATTTATTTTTTTTAATTATTAGAATCGAAAAAATCTTTTAATAGAACCAAATTTGCCAAATTGAAATACTTTTTAAGAGGGTAAATATCATTTATTAAAATTTTTGGTAAACTTATTTTATGTGTTAATTCTGCTTGCTACTATAATGGCAATAAGTTAATTTTTAGTTACTAGAGAAGATGGACAAATAATCATGAGTGGCCATGCAGATTTATAGCAACTCGCGAGACAAATAGCTTGAATAGTTTTACCAACACCCTAAATATAGAGATAAATAATAACTAATTATCAATTTGGTTGATTTTAAAAAAATATTTGTTCACCATTTCATCTGCTATGAGTACTCTACAACAATTTGCTAAGCCAAATTAAACACCTTACTTTTAGAAATTATAGAGATTGGCAACAATTTTTTAGGGTAATTCATTTTCTATCTATTTCTTATTTTTATATAAAACGAATCATAAAAATCAAGAATATCATTTAGAATATTGATATAATTATACATTAAAGTCATCTGGATTGTATGCTATTTCATACTATTTTCGATCTGTTTAAAATATTAATTTTTCATTTATAGGTCTAATTGCACTATTCACAAAATCTGGTATTCCTTGTATTTCGATTCCTGTCTTTTCTAACTATTTTAGAGATAAAATTATTTTTTAAGTTCTTAATATCTTTATGAGTAGTAAATTTTTAGATAAGATATTCAATTGAAAATAGTAAATTACATTAGTTTTCAAAGGAATATATTAAGATTATTAACATTTCCATCCTTTCCTATCATTATCCCATGAACCTCCAAATTTCTAAGTATAATAATGATAATATTAATATAAAACTTGCTCCAAAAATTTCAATCACTACTTTTATAATATCTTTGCGCTATTCAGTGAAGCCTATATACTATCCTGATACCAGTAAAGTATTATCTTATACAAGTTAGATTGTAATTTTATTTTTCTAGATATATTAAAAATAAGTTATTTCATTCCAATAATTAAAATTATATACATCATTATTGTTATTGCTGTAGCTGTTATTGCTACTATTTTGTCTATTGAAATATCCATTGTTTCCTTACTAATACTCTTTTTTTAGAATAATAAAAAAGTAAATTTTTATGTTTTATAATAAAATGATTAATAAATTTGTATGTTAATGAATTACATTTAAAATACATTTTAAAAATCTTCTTGTGTTCTTATGATTTTCCTTCTAAAATTATTTATTAAAATACACCAAGTAGACTTTTTAGTATTTAATAACTTTTAAATATAAATAGCTAATGCAAAAAATTTAATTAAATCTAATGATGTTAAATAAATTATTGTGTTTCTGATATAATCACAATTAAAAATGTTTAGCTAAAAAGATTTGTTTAATTTTACTTTCGGCGCTAAAAGCCTATATATTTATCAAAAATTCATCACTATTTTTATCACAATATATATAAAGATATTTAGCTTGTATATAAATTTTTTTGATTTAATTTAATAAATTTATTTTACTCTTTAAAAATTAAAGTTTCAAAAAATATTTTAAAAATTAAAATAACAAATTAATATTTATGTGGTGATCAATAAACGATTCTATCTCTTTTATTGATATTTTAATATTTATATTTTTACAGCCTATTTTATTAAAATATTAAAAATGGAGCAAACTACAATTTGAATAAGAAATTGCTCTAATCTAGACAAATAATTGTTAAAAATTAAAATTCTTTTCTATTCTTCTTTCAAAATAAATAATATCTTAATGAAACTGTAAATAAATCTTAAAAAATAAATCTTTTACTTCTAAATACAAGTACAATAAATTGTTACCTAAATCTAATTTTATATTTTAAATGAAATTAATTATTTTACAAAATACTATTCCATATCAAAATAAGGAAAATAGAACTTATGATATTTTTCTTTTCCTTTTAAGTTAATGAAAAAGATATTTTTAAATTTTTTAATTCAATTTGTTCATTTATTTTATGAAAAAATTTATAGAAGATATTAAAAATTTAGCATAATTGACAGAAAGAGTATCAAAATCTTATTTTTTTGTTTATCTTGTTGAAGAACTTTAAAAAAATAACATTTATTTAATACACACACATTATTCTTGTATTTTTTTTCAACAATAAATATAGTAAAACTTTTAAATTATGGTAAAATTAAAATATCTAATTACTTCACTTTAATCTTTATTCATTTTAAACTTTAAAATTATATTTGAGCCTTTTGTTTAAGTTTTAAAAATGATTTGGAAAAATAGTTAAATGTTTAAAGAAAGAACTTTAAAATTGATATTTCATGCTAATTTAAAAAAAATTTTTACACTTAAAAAAGAAAAATAAAGTAATGATGTGATAGATACCATATGTATGTATTCATAATTTTAGAGAAATATATTTAGTAATTGATTTTCTTAGTTTTAATTGAATTTTTGTTCATAATCTTAAATATTTTGTCTAAAGCGTTAATGTAATTTTAAGAATATTATCATCATTATTATTTGTTCAGTAAATAGTTTTTAAAAATAGTATTAATGAATGAAATATCAATTTATAAATACTAATTTTTAATCTTTTTTAATAGATTAGTTTAAGATGGGCTATATCTCGCTAGAATGCTAATCTAATTTATAATAGTTTTACTTGTTTTAACTAGCCAAATAAAATAATAAAATGAATGTTGTAATTAATAACATTGAGATAATTTTTTGATTTGATCAAAAATTTGGAAGAATAGATTTTATTTTAATTCAACACTAAAATATTTTGTTAATATAGAAATTAAAAAAGAATCATTAAAAAATAGTGAAAAATATTTTTTTGATTAAAAAATAGTGAAAAATATTTTTTTGACAAGTCTTATCAAATTTGAAGTAAAAGAAAGAAATTAAAATATAAAGCTATTTTTTTATTGATGAAAATTGTGATGATTATCAAATAAAAGAAATTTTCAGAAAATACCATAAAAACAATAAAATTGTTTAAATAATAACTTGAAAAAAAGTATTTTTTAAATAAATACAATTGAAATGTTTGTGGATACAAAAAGGAATTATAAATACATAAAAATAAAACAAATATTAACATATTTATTCAATTGATTTTTAGTAGAATATATTTCAAAGTAATATCTTTTTTTAAATTGTAAACAAAGAAAATATTTTTTAATGTTGTTATAAATTTATTCAATTTAACCAATATCTTAATATCTTATTTAATTAAAGTATGTTCAAAATGAAAATATTTATATTTTGTTATTTATTTTTCTCCATTTTCTTTGAATGATTTATTTAATTGCGAGAGATTTTAAAATATTTATCTTTTTTAGAGAACTGAATAAACTAGGCGTAAATAGTAATTATTAAAGAAAAAAATTTAAAAAAAAGAAATAGACAAATCAAAATAATCAAGCACAAATTCAAAAGTTAATTTTTAAAATTAGCCTAAAAGATTTACTGAATAGTAATTTGAATTTTATTTTAAAGTAGCTCTTATATCATTAATAATAAAAATTTAAGTATTTATTTACCAAACAAGACTGTCCAAAATACTTTTAAATATTTAGAAAAAAATAATTGTTTTTTTTATTCTAATTGTTAAATTTTTAAAAGTTAAATTTTAAAATATAATATAGAGCAAAAGTAACATAAAAAGAAAATTAAAATAGAAATGAGAATTATAAAATTTTTAAATGTATGTATCTTCAAATACTATTTTTGAATTGTTTTAATTTACGGTATTAAATTTAAATAAATCTTTATCAAAAATTTAAATTTTGAAATATTAAGAGAAGGATTTTGTTTTTTAATTTTTAAATTATGAGCCATCAAAAACTTAAAATAACTGAAAGTAGGAAAGTATTGTTCTTTCGTTATTTTGCAAATATTTATTATAGTAGGTAATTATTCTCATGGCTGAAAAATATATAATATTTTTATTTTTTATTAAAGATTAAAAGCTTAAATTATTTTAAAAATATTATAATTCTAAATACATTCTCAAATTTTAAAAGTCTAATTGTAAAATAAAATATCTTAAGCCAGAAAGCAAGTAATCCTTAATTGAGAAAGTAAGGCAAATCAAGTTTTGAGAAAGGAATTTAAGAAATAAAGATTCAGAGAAGAATAAATGTAGAGAAAAAAGTGTAAAGAAAATCTAAAGAAAAAAATATTTAGGGAATTAAGAGAGTAAAGTTGATGGGGTATATTCAAAGAGTGATAAATAATTGATAGATCAATTAATTAATTTATTTACTTATTTAAGGAGAATGATATATTACCTTGAGTATATGTGAATTAAAGTAAGAAATATAAATTAAAAAAGTTATAATTAAATCTGGGTAGAGGTCATAAATAAAATAACGCAAAATAAATAATTAGAAAAATTAATATTATTAGAAAAGGTAAGAAAATAGAAATATATCCAATAATTGGAATCTTAGGGATTAAACTCAATTTCATTTAGTAGCAAGCAACATTTTATCAGAATTGATAATTTATTTCTCAAAACAGAGGCGTCGCTCGACACAATTTATATCAATACTAAATAATAAATAGAGAAATGTTTGCAAAACTGAATGCTTTTTCCTTAATTCATAAACTTAAACAGTGATTTATTTTACTTTAAAGTAATATTTTTCATCCTTAGACTTAATACTTCTTGAATTATCTAGCTGAACTATTATAAAATTTAAACTTTTTTTAATTATTCAAAATTTGGAAAAGATCAAACACCATTTATCATTCTTACTTATAAGCAAAGCAAAAAAATTTCTAAGAAATAAAACAACAATAATACAAAATAATATCAATAAATATTTTTAAAAAACATAGAAAAAATAAAGCAATGATTTAGAAGATAAAATGTTATAGGGATTTTGTTTTTTACGAAGGAAATTGTTTTTAAAAAAGGAATGAAAGCAACAAGTCCAAATTTAATTGCAATATTGTAATAGGAAAATAGTGTATTAGCAATAGTAAATGAAGATTTAAAAATTTAAATGAAAGTAATAATAGAGACTCTTTATGAAAAAGATTTAAGTAAACAAACAAATTTAAAATGTTAGGTGAGTTGTGTCTGATTGATTTATTAGTTTATGTAATATAAAATGAATCTTTCTGATTTAAATTGGAAGATACTTTTTTTTAATAATGAAAAAATATGTATTCAACTTAACTTACACTTATCACTTATCACTTGATTCTCATATAATTACTTTGGACTGACAATTTTTAAATGAAATTATGTCAAAATAATTGAAATATATTGATTTTTTATTATAAAAATAATACCACAAAATGAATTTAATATTTTGTCCCCTTCCTTACCTCCTTTTTAGATTGTTATAAGGTAAAAGGTTTCTACTTATCACATAATTATTAAAAGTGTAACAGTGACTAATACAAAATACATTAAGAATATTCTCAAATTAATTAAACAATTTTTAATAAAAATATTTGAATTTCCATTTCCTTTTTTAAAAAATTTAAAAACATAATACTTTCTTTCTTTTTCTTATTCTGCTTGCTCATTGTACAAATAAAAGCTGAAAATAAAAATTTGACAAATGAGGCAATATGTGTAGTTTATTTTTAAGTTTTTATTTGGTTGTGATGAATGTTTGTTCCCATCTGATCACTTCTGAAGGTTAGGTAAGTTAAGAGAAATCATTATATGTTTTGTTTATAATTAATATTGGGTAGGCATATTGTTTGAGTTTTATGGTATTGCATTTGATTGAGGCTAAGAAATATCTTAGATTTTAATAGAAAATTTTCAATAAATAACAGATATTGCCTTAAATTACTAAATATTTTTTTAATAACATAGAAAGCGTTTTTTTTAATTAATATAGTATGTAAATACATAGGAAAGTAAGAAAATAATAACTTTTTTACTGTTGGTGGTGACAAATTTCTTATCATCTAGATCACATTAAGATCTAAATAACGCCCAATTTATAATTTGAATTAAATATCTTGTTTACTTTATTCATAATTTGATATCAAAGTTACAATCCTTATACCTGTTGTTTACATATCTTTAGAAGAAATTTTTTTCAATATTAAAATATCAAAAAAAAAAGATAGCCATCCTAGCTTAAAATATTTTAAGTCACAGTTAAATGGGTTATTAGCTATTAAAATTAGAAAAATAGCTAACTACCTATGATTATTTAAATTCAAAAATTAAATCTCTACTTTCAAATTACTTATTTGTATTTAATTCGAGCTTTTAGGCTGGGCCATATTTAAATTTTTGAAATAACTGATAAAAATGTTATTTTTAAAATTGATCTGCACTGAACGTTTGCGAATTTACATAATTATCAATTTTCTGCAAAATGATGTGAATTTCTTGAAAATAAAATGCTTAAAACAGCTTATTCTCAGTAAAAAAAATGAATGAATCTCTCTACCAAAATTAGAAAGCTTGAATGAAAATGTGATGTTACTAGAGAGAAAATTTAATAAACAAAAAAAGCTGTTTTTTCAACTGAATCTATTAACTGCTTTACTAGAAATTATGATATTAAGTAATTAGTTAGGAAATACAAATAGAAATTCTCTAACACAAATATTCATAGAAACACTCTCTTTTATTTTTAGTATTTTAATAAATACGAACCGATCTTGGTAAAAGACCATGTTTCGATCAGAATAATTTATTTTAAATATGGTGTTACTATTTGGGGGCAAAGGGCTTCAAAAAAATTTATATTCAGTGAGAGAAAAAATTAAGAATTTAACTTTTTCTATCTTATGTAGGTAAACAAATAAATGAATGTTAAAAGTTTATTTGCTTTTAAATAAGTAAAATCTAGACTGAAAATAATTGTAATTTAAATAAAATGTTTTAATAGAAGCAAAAATTTAACTTTGTTGAAAGAAAAAAAGAAAAGTTTGTACAAGTTCTATAGAACATAAATCTAAGAGTGCAGTTTGATGTTTAAAGATAGAATAGATTAGTTATTTCATTTAGTAATAGATTTAATCAATTAATTTTTCATAATAGAAAAATACAAAACAATAAATAATATTAATATGGTAATAAGAAGACATGATATATTTTAATTATGTAAAAATCTATCTAGTTGCCAATTAATTAATTTACTAACTGATGATGGTTTATTTAAATTTAGGTTTTTTAGAGTATTTACAATGTATTAAAATAAGTTTTTATTGAAAGAATTTGGTTATGCTTATTTTTTAAATTAAATTAGTAAAATACTTTATATATTTTTTTGATAAATTATTTATTAATTTAGTAATCATATTTACAATATTAACTTCAATATTTTGTTTGTTTGTTCTTTATTAAATATTATTATATTCATTTTAGTGTAGTTTTTTTAATTTTGGTTTTACATATTTTATTTTTAGATTTCAAAGATTTGAGCATGACAATTGCTCAGAGTAAATTTTATTGTCGAAGTCATCATAATTAAATTAGCTATTTTAGTTCTCTGACAATAAATCTTATTTGTTACTATCGCTGTTCTCTTCCATCTTGTTTAATAATGAATGGCAATTTTTATTGCTAGACTCTGTTTTTCTTTTACTGTAATACTTAAAGTTTGATAATTTTACTTTGTTTTCAGTACAGCATAATTTGAAGAAATCAATAGCAATGAAGTGTGCTTACTTATCTTAGACACGGCTTGATTACAACCAAGATTCAGCATTGAAAGTCAAGAAGAATTCAAAAGCACCTCCATACAAAGGGTGATCTATTATTTTAGTGACAGAGTGATTGTTGTGATTCAAAGAATCAAAGAAAATTTTCATTTATTTTTAAGAGTTTTTTGAATCATGAGTGATTCCAAATGATGAGAGAGAGTTATCCTTATCAAGCATGAATTTCTTAAAAGCCTTGATTATGTTTTTATTTATATTTATCTTACTAATTTTTTAGTAAGTTTAGATAATACGACGATTTTCATTGTCTGCATCAGACAAAGTGTTACTCTTTTAACCGTTATTAACATTACTGAATTAATTAGCACGAGGTTAAGATACAATTGGAGTACTTGACTTGAAAGTTGAAGGTGAGCTGTGAGATTTTGAGGATGAGCTGAATTGATTGGAGTAAGACTATTCTACATCAGGAATTTACTAGGAGTTTTAATCTTCACAAAGGCTTTCTTAGAAAAAGTTGAAACCATTGATTTATGTAGAACTTTCTCTTAAGTTTGTGTCTTGGATTACTGAGTTTTAAGGTTGATTAGAAAGACAAATCTAAGATGAAGATATGCATGTAGATGACTAAGCTTCGAAAGAGTTATGTATAGAAGTATAGCTTATTATTTAGCTTTTAGTTTTATCTTAGCAGCTAGAATCTTCGCTAATGCTGATCACATCTTGTTTATTGGAGTAACACGTTTATTCTTCTTAAAAAGAGTAGTTTACTTTATTATGAGAAGCTTACTAATTTTGTTGATGTTAATTTAGATATTGTTATTATTATTGGAATTAATGATAAGTCATCTCGCTTTAGTTATTAGAATAGATTTAATCTTATTAATCATTTTAATTAAAAAACAATTGGTAATTGCTCTCCTCAGACTAATAATCTTGAATTCCTATAACTTAGTTGAAGTATTGAACTTCGTTTTCTTAGAATTATTATTATTGTTGTTACTAGATTAAATATTAGTCATTATGGTAGTATCTTTGAGAAGATTAATAATTTTAAGAATTGGAGTGCATTTTATCAGAGGATTGTATATTAGTCTAGAAGGGTTTAGTTGAGTTTTTGTAGTTTAGTTGTTAATAAGTTAATTAGTAGAGAAGAGTAGTATCTAGAAGGTAGTATGTATTTAGTGATTAAGAGAAGTGCGCAGTAGGTGAATGGGTGAATGAGTTAATGAGGGAGCGATTAGTAGGTTAGTTTTTATCTTTGTTGAAAAAAAGCAAAGAATAAATTTATATTTGTGTTTTATTAAATTTTTTTGATTTTTTGATTTTTTTTACATATTAAGTTTTATGTTTTTGGGAAGGAATTAACAGATTTAAACTAAATAACTGATTATGACTTTTGGGTTTAGAAATTTATCAGATTTAAACTATTAAAAAAAAAAATCTGAATGCATTTAAAAATAATAAAATAGAGGAACATAAAAATCTTAATTAAAAGAAGTTTTCCAAATTAAAACTTAAACATACAATCAAAAACATATTAACTTTTCACTGATTATTTAATTAAGTTGAGTTCAAACAAAGGGTAAGTTAACTTTATTTTAAAAGTTGTGTTTTAATAATAAACAAAATAGACTTTGAAAAATCATCTGAGTAATAGTGTTCAGTAAATAAAATATTCATATTTGAAATGTTTTTAGTAGCATATAAATAATGACACATTTTAAGATAGATAGTGTTAATTTATAATAAACAATAACCATTATCAAAATATTTTCTATTTCAAAATAAATGCTGTGACTACCACCCTATATTTGGTTTAATCAAATTTCCGCTTTACTCAATTTGAATTTATCCTTAGTATTTTTTGAATCTTTTATTTTATTTTCCTTAAAATGGATTATTTAGCAAGCTAAACAAACTCATTGACTTCTATTATCTATTTATCATTAAAACTTGATTGGCTTTACATTACAAATTTATTCTTTTTATTTATTATAATCCAAATATATCTATCCCTCCCTACCTTATTTTATCCAATAAAATCTTTTTTTAATATCATATTAGCATAATAAAGTAAATCACCTCCTTCTTGATTGACTCCTTTTTGACAAAGAACTTAATTAAATAATTCAAAAAATTTAAAATTGAAGAGATTGATTTTTATGCATCAATTACTGAATAAATTTCCATTAAGAACAATCAAATACTTCTTTGGATCTAAAAATAATTTCTTTAAAATGAAATAATATTCATAGATAGCTTTAAAATAAATTCTTAAAAATCTCTTTTTATCTTTAAAAGTAAAAGAAATAAAATAACTCCTTAAATCAAGCAGCCGTTTCTTTTTGCCTAAAAAACACTATCAAATTTTAATTTTTGCTAATTGTACTTCCTTGGGGAGATAGGTTTGTGTGTATGGGAGAACAAGCTTATTTTAAAATATGGGAATATAATAAGTTATTATCTTATCAATTTATGATTATATCTTACCAACAAACCAATGTAATCTATGAACCTACCTACCCCTTCAAAAATAAAAAAACAGAAAAAAGAGACAAAAATTATTTACTGTGTATTTTTATCAAAACTCAAATAAATTTTGCATGCTTATTACTTAATAATATTTTAATTAGAGAAACCACCAAGAAAATAAATACCCTATACCTGCTATAATGAGCTTCTATCTTTATTACTTTTAATTAATATATAAAATATCTGTTTACTATAATATTAATTGAATCTTTTTGAATAGAAAAAATAAATTTGATAAACCAGCAGAATTGAAGTCACTTCTACTTTATTAATGTAAATTGATTGTTACATATTTAAAATTTACGTTTTTTGAGAATGATCCTAGATATAAATATTAATTTATTTATGTTTATCTTTACAAAGCTAGTATTCTTATTTCAAAATAAACATCACATTTTATCAATTTCTATTTACTGTGTTATTCTATTTCTCTATGGTTAATGACTTATCTTCAAACATTTATCTTTTATTATTTTTTCACTGATTTAAAGTATTGAATATGTAAAATTTTATTTTGACATAATTCAATGGACAAAATGTTTAAATAAAATGAAGATTATTGACCAATCAAAAATACTCTATTCATGTATTAAATAAATAATATCCTTAAGTTTAATTCTTTATTGCAAAATATTACCTTTATTTATCTGATATCTTGTTGGTATTTCATAGTTTTATTATATTTCATATTTTTTCTATAAATTTTTTCTATTGGCAGATTTTTAATTTTAACAAAAGAAAGCATACACCCTGAAAAAGAATGAAATAAAAATAACTGGATAGAATCTTATTATTTCATAAATACTTGAAAGTAAGTTAATATCTTTCATCTTATTAAAAATATTAAATATCTTTTAGAATGAAATTTTTAATCTTTTAAATTCTTTTTTAATCCAGCTTATATTAAATAAAAAAATTTATTATTTTTCTAATTGTATGAGTACGATATAAATAAATTGGTCAAAAATGACAAACTAATATTCTCACTGATATTGCATTCCCTTTAACTAACTTAGATATCTAACATACCATTTAAACTAGATTTGTATCTACCTTCAATTTCTAATATATCAAATTATTCTATTATAAAAAATTTACTTATAAACTTTTTCTTTCAATTTTTTGTTGGGAATTATAGAAGAATGAGCACTGACAATATAAACGGGTCAGTTAAATGAATTAATTTAAAGAACCTTTTATCACAATTTGTATAGAAAACTGTAATAATTACTTTTTATATTTTTCTAATCAAATCAATTTGATCTTTTGTTTAATTAATAAATTTTATATTTAATATCTTTTTCACCTCTCGTTTTGGATTCTTTCTTGAAAAGAATATCACATTAAGTTAATACATTGATATTTATAAATTTAATGGGTTTAGCTGCTTGCTTCTTTCAATCAACACAATTCTAATATGAATACATGCTTTTATTTAATAAAAAGCAATAATTTTTCATATATTGATAGCACTTCTAAATCTCCAAACCAAAAAAATAATGCTTAAAAGTAGAACGCTTAAAAACGTTATCTTTATAAAATACATACTCAATAAACCTATCAAATCTAAAACCTTTGTTTACATTGTTAAATCTTAATAAGATATATCTTAATAATAATAGAATTAAGTTTAATAGTCTAAATTTTTTAATTATTTTTTTGTAAAAATAATATTTCTAATAAGTTAAAAAATAATTTAACTGGTGTTAAATGTCTTTAATTTATTGAATTATGATAGTGTTGCTAGTTAAAGCCTAAATGTTACTTTTTTAACTCTTAGTCAGTATAGATCAATTTTAGTTTTTAGTTCATAAACAAAAAAAGCTGACCATAAATAATTAAATTAAATCTATACTAATTATTGGATATTTTTCAAGCACAAAATTTATTTTTAATAAATCATCTTATTTATTCATACATTTCGAAAAAAGTAAAATTATTAATTAAATAGAATTACTTGCTTATATCTTAGAAACTAAACCCTTACAATAAAATATGTGCTGAATGAAGTAGAAACTTAAATAATTTGATAATTATAAGATACGAAAATTTAAAGAAATTGGTTGGAATCAATCTATTTTTCATTTAAAAAACAAAAGATAAAAATTTTATCAATTTTTCACAATCAAGCATTTTCATTAATCAAAATAAATTTAAGATCAAACATCTCTCTTTATTCTTAACAAATAAATTATTTTTGAAAAGAAATTGTTTTGATTGTAAATTTGAAAAAAATTGAATTAATTCGATTAATAAAAGCAAATATTTTATAAAAAAAAATACCCAAAGATCATTTAAATTTTATTTGTTTATTCCTTCCTTTAGTTCCTTTAGATAATTTAACTTAAATAATTAATTCGATATTTAGAATAAAAAAAAATACAAATGCAAATAAAAAAAGTTGAAATATTTAGTAAACGATTTAGGCTTTGTCCAATTAAACCAAATAAGCTATATTTTTGTAGTACAAATAAATTTAGTAACTAGAAAAACATAAAAAATATTAATTTTGTTATTTCTGAGGTGCAAGTTTAATAAGTATTTAATTATTTAGAAAATTAATATAAATTTGAAAAATTAATTTAATAATTGACTCTTTGGATAATTAAACCAAATAATCATATCATTGTATTACAATTAAATTTATTTAGCAACAAGGGATTTTTTAATTTTATTTTTATCATTTTGATTAAAAGAAATAAAACAATTGATAAATTTTGAAAAGCAGATAAATTACAATAAAAATAAGTTAAGATAATTAAATATTGAAAAATAACAAGTTTATTTGGAAAATATTTGTTGAAATATTAAGTTATTTAGAATATATATTTAAATATAAACTATTTAATAAATTTAATTGAGTAAATAATTTAGATTTTTTTTGATTTATATAGAATTTTTAATTAAATTTTTTTTGGCTTGAAAGATAAAAATACTTCTTAGGCGATTCATTCAAATTATTATATAAGAGTTATAAGAATGGACATTTACTTTTCAATTTTTTTGATGAATTTTTAAGAATAGTTTTCGTTTCTAATTAATTAAAGTATTACATTCTTTATTACATATCCAATCTCTTCATAATAGAAAGAAGATATAACAAAAACTTTAGAATAAGCCAGACAATCATAGATTGAAACAAACGAAGGGAAATTTTTGTCAATTGTAATATCGAATATAAAATTAGTTATTGCTAATGCAAATATTTTCATGTTTTCTTCTTTTCCAAGTATATTTTAATTTAAGAAAGTTTGGTTTAAGTTACATGCTTTTAAAATGTTTTGATATAAAAGTTATATGGCTTCATTTTCAGATAAATTTTTATCCTAAATTTATGGGCTTTTCTAGAAGCATCCAAGTAATTTTTAGTTAAATGAGGATTATAAACCTAACTAGATCTCAATTAATCTAAACTTTTTCTTTATTTCTAGAAGATAATCTGGTGGACATACATAAAAGTCTAGTTAATTTAAGATAATTTATTTTATCTGAGCAAATGTTGCTTTAGATATTATTTTTTCATATTTTTCATTTTTGAAAATGTCAAATAAACTTGTATCCAAAGACCCAAAGAAGAGATTTTAAATGAATTTAATCAAATACATTTCTATCCAGATGTTATTCTATAGCGGTTGGTTATGAGCTTGTTAAGAAAAATAAAATTGCTAGTTTACTATATATCCAGTTTATACTTAAGAGGGATCTTTTTAAGAGTGGAAAATAAGTAGATATTATAAACACTAGCGATTAATTGCAGAAAAAAAATTCTGATAATCTTTGTCTTTTTCTTACAATTTTATAAAAAAATCAGGTTTCTTAGTCGCAAAATACCTCATTCTCTCAACAAAATCGAAAAAATTAGCCATACTTAACTTAGAAAATTTGAAATATTTTGAAAATATCTTAAAAATTGATAGCTTTACACACATTATATCAGCATATGTCCAATTTAGGCTAGAAAATGCCTTTCTTATAGAGTCTTCATATTATGAAAATGTCTTTGTTGTAAAAGCTAAGGCAAGTAGCTTTTCAAATTAGTCGTCATTTTACATAAAAGAAAAATTCTGAAGAACTTACTAAGAGACTGGATCTAATTCTAATTCTTCTTTAATTATTCTTATAATATCTTAAATAGTATACCTCTCAAGTTCATCATAAATCCTCCATTAAAATATTTGTTCTTCAAGGGATTAAAATTAGGAAATAAAGTTCTTTTTATCATTTTCAAATACAACATTCTCCTTTTCCATGAATTAGAAAATTAATCTTTTTATCTCTTTAAGCTCCCAGTAATTTATGCCAATTACCTTAAATTAAAAAAATAAAATTTTATTTAAAAAATTTAAAGATTTTGTTAAGTGTTTTAGAATTATTTATATTTATTTAAATTTTTACAAAATATTCCATATAAAATCATGGAGAGGTTTAGGTTTCAATTAAATTAAATCTTTTAAATGATTGAGATAATAAATTGTTGATTAAAATTAAATTTTTGATATTTATCAATAATTTGAGTCTATGAAAACGTTTGTCAAAAAAATTAATTAAATATATTTGAGAATAAATAGTTGATTAAGATTATGGTTTTTATATTTTATCAACAATTTTAGTCTATTAAATAAAGCGCTTGTCGAAGGGTTTGGTTGAATTAAAATTAAATATTTTAAATGATTGTGGTATAAATAGTTGATTAAAATCAATGGTTTTTATATAAAATCTGCAATTTAAGTCTATGAAAACATTTGTTGAATTATTCATTTTAGTTTGTTTTTCTTTTTAAAAAATGTGAATTTTTTTCAAGATTAATTAATTAAAGTTTTAAGTGCTAAAATATCCAAAGTACTTTTAGTTTATTTTTATCTTAGTTTTATGTTAAAAATAGCTTTTTGATATTTTTTTTTACTGAACCAATAAATTAAAGTAAAAAATCTTACCTTAAATTGTTATTTTATTTTTAGTTTGAGGCTTTCAATATCTTCCTTAAGTGGAGCTCCAGCTGTAAGATAGATGAAATCTTTCAAAGGCGAATCATTAAATCTGACAGAAATATTTTAAATAAACTCAAATTTCTTTTATTTTTGTAATTCCTAAAAAAAGCATTGAATTCTTTCTAAAAAACCATCAAGTTGGCTTAGACTACCAAAACAAGCATCAAATAATGAGAAATTTGGTGAAGAATTTTTGTAATTAATAGAAGGAGAATCTATTATTGATTATGGTTTAGTAGTCTTTCCACTATAAGCATTACTGGAGCTAATGCTGCTTTCTTTTCTAGTTTTTTATTTCAATAAAAATCTACTTTCAATACTTTAATTGTTCTATCTGTGTTGTCTTTCTGTTAATGGAGAAATTATTGGACTAGATTTTACTTGAGGGTAGTAAAAATCTTATTAATAAATTGTTCCACTAATTGAATTTTGATGAGGTAAATTAGTAAAAGTTTCCATTTTTAGATTCATTGAACTCTTAAATTACTTATCATTAAAGTTATTCAAAATAGATGTGTCTTTACTTTAACCATTATTGTCATCTATTTTAATTGAAGGGTATTTATTTGTATTCAAAAAGCATCTATTTATTATATTTTGCATTGACTGAGCAGGAGCTTTCCTACTTCTACTAACGCTATTGAGTGCTTATCCATATTCTCCTTTATTAGATTCTTCTTTATTCATTGATTCTCTATAGAGTTTTGATTAAGAAATGTAATCGTCAAGGTAATTCAGAGAAGTTTGATGGAAAAGTAATTTTTTCTATTACTTTTAAGGTGAGCCTTTTAAATTTTGATTTAAATTTGTATAATCTGATTAAATGGTATTTGGTTTAGTTTTTTCATAAATAAAATCAATATTTTATAATGAATTTATCCTATTAGGGTCATTACTATTTAAGTCAGTAGCATTTAAGCTTTCATCAAAAGAGCTTCCTATCAGGTTTAAAGATTAAGGCAACTAGTGCTTTTATGATCTTTCTAAAACATTTACGCAGCTGTTTTAACGAGTTGTTCTTAAAGTTTAATTGGGTCTGTTATTAAAATTACTCTAATGTGATGATCTAGCTGAATCTAAGTTTTTTAGTATGCTACGACTTTTATTTTATTCACTTTCAGCTTATTTATTGATATTCTAGCCTGTACTTTATAAAATTAAATTAAAGGTTTAATTTTTTGTTTTACGATCAACAGAATAGCTTTATGGCAAAGCAGGGAGGCTCTAAAATGCTGAAGAGTTATTATGGGTGTTTGAATTTTAATCCAATTTTTATTTTTCTAAATATGCTTTAGAAGGCGAAAATAATTTTTGATTTTATTTTAATTGCAAATGAGCATTTTAGCTATTTTTAATGGTTGATTATCTGATTCTTTCAGATATCGAAGCCAAAGATGGCTAATCAAAAGTAAGCAATTTATTATTTCTTGATCTTTTTGTTTTTAAAGGTGATACACTTAGGCAATTATTGCTTTAACTTGCTTCATTATCCTATTATTTGATAACCATTTAAGAAGTGCCAAGTTTTTCATTTTGCTTTTTAACTCCTTCTTATTGCTATTCTACATATGTTTTTTTAATCTTAAAGAGCTTGTTAAATTATTAGTTAATTGTGATTCTTTCTTTTACTGAAGCAACATTATTAACGCAAGCTAAATCTTTATTTTATAAGTCTTGTGATAGTAAAGCAGATTTATTGTTGCTTTAATTCTAGTTTTAAGTAGAATTTAAATCTAAATTATGCTATTTTTTAGCCATTTGCTGCAAAGGACTTGAGTTTTAAGTTGATCTTTGAGTCAAATTAGTTAAACTCATACGGTTTTTACTAACTTTTTAAGGAGAGTAAAACTCCTACTTATTTTTGATTTAGACTAGTTATGATTAAAAATTATCTGATTTAGGTAAAAAGTATTCATTATTAAGTGTGCAATACTTCTAGTTTTTATGGGCTTATTTAAACATTTCATTGACTAAATTCCTATTTAAATGAACAGCTTACCAATTTATTTTATTTTTGTTATTGTACTATTATTGGTTTGTGATTTAATTATTTTGCTAAATTTGGTTCATTTCTTATAAAACTAATAAATCTTCTTTTCACTTTTTTTTATTTTTTTCAATTATTTATATAAATAGAATGATTTTTACTTTTTGATTCAGTGATTTGATATACAAAAAATCTTTAGATTAATATACATACATATAGTATGTCTTTTTCATTGGAAAGTAAATTATTGTGTGATTAACAAAACAATATTTTGGTAGGAGTTATTTTGATATATTTGTAAATCTTAATTACAATCATCCACACCTTATACTTCTTCATAATCTAGTGCTTTGAGTATTATTCACTAATATTCTTTTAACCTAATTAAAATATCAATTTTTTATTCACATTTTGTTAATATTTTCATTATACTAACTTAAAGATATTTCCTGATACATATTTTCGAGTATTGCTTTCTATGTTATTCATAAAAATCTCTTGATTGTTGGGGTTGTTATAATCAATTTTTTCTCTCTTGAATTGGTTTATTTTCACTAGGAAAATTGAGCATATCTTGTAAATTTATAAAATTAATCTTTTTGTTTTTTTATGAAAGTATTCAAAGAGAATGATAGAAAAAGTTTTCTCTAAATGTATCCACATAAAACGAAATATTTAATTTTTATTATCATTCAAAATGGAATTTTTTTAGAATAAGAAAAATACAACTGAAATATTTTTTATTTGTAAATGTCAGATTATTTTGGAAACAAAGAATAGCGGTTAAAACTGGGTAAAAATTAAAAAAAATATCAATGATAAAGACAAAAATACTATTTATTTTATTAAATCAGAAATATTGAAATAATAATAATTTATTTAAATAGGCAAAATAGATTTTTCTTATTGATTGAAAATAAATACAAAAATTTATCTTTTTATTCAATTTTGTTGCTGTGGTTATTACTACTACTGTGATGGATTTTATTGTTAAACCAACCTTTGTATTATAATTGGTGAATTTTGATTTAAAGGGATCTAATTAAATAGAGGAGGTATTGCTTAAGGAATCTATTAACTCTATTATTAGTTTGCTTGAGTATTTTACTACACACTGTTTTACTATTAATTTTATTACTGATTTTAATGTTATTAATTTTACTAATGTATTTACTACTAAATTTGCTAGTGTTAAAGTATAATTTGCTACAAGCTTGAATTTAGTACTTATTAAAATTGAGGAGGCAATACAATTTAATGAACTTGTTACTATTGTTATTGTTGTTATTAATTTTATGGTTGTTAAGGTGGCTATTACTATTACTACTAATTATTTTGATTATTAGCTTAATTAGCTTAAGGTTACTATTACTACTATTATTGTTATTACTACTACTAAGGTTATTATTGTTATTATCCTTGCTATCTACGAAGATTTGCTTGTCCAAATCTTGAAATGAGATTTTAGAAAATTTGCTAGAGGAAGATAAATAAAACTATTATAAAACTGATATAAATAGCATATTCTGAATTATCTTCAGTATCCACTTGGAGAGGTTCATCGTATCTTATGAGGTATTTAGCTAAATCTCCATTCTCTAAAACAAGTTGCACTGTTTAAAATTGATCACTAATTTTTAATAAAATAGAAAGTTAAAACATTAATTAAAATCTCAAATTAGTTTACTCATTATTTTTATTTTCTATGATTTCAATATCTTTTACCATCAGTTCATTTTCACCATCAAAGAAAAAATCAGCTCTATAAACATCTTTTTTTTCATGGTTAATTAATATAAAAAAATTTCATTTTAAATAATTTACTTGCTGAGTTTTTAGTGTGAAGATCTTTAATGCTAATCATAAATACTTTTGAATGCATAGCAACATTTTGAGCCAAGATGTAAATATATTCTGTAGAGTGACTATAAAGAATCTTTGATATTCTTGAATTGTCTCTTTCAAAGCTTTCTATTTTAAAGAAGTGATTTTCTCCACTTCTTAAATTAGGTCTATTTTGTTAATTTGTAAAATAGTTATCATTTTGATTTGCTTAAATTTCAATTTTACCTTAAATGAGTAATAAAAATATATTTATTCAAGAAACTAGCCACAATTATGTTTTTGGTACCATCGTAAAATATAGAAAAGTATTTATACAGATTCAAAGAAAATATATCAACTTTTCTTACTTCGAATTCCATTTATTTGGTAATTGCAGGAAAGACTTATTCCCATTCATATAGAGTTTCCTCTCTTTTTGACACCAATTAATGTCTAATAAAAGGTTCAAAATTTTCCCATACTTCACAAGCAGCATTTGAGCTTTCTAAAAAATAAACTTATTCAGTTTTCTTCAAGCAAAAGATATCACCTTTATAAAGCATTGACTCATCTTGGCCTCTGATTTTAAAAGAAAAAACATTGAAATTAATAAAAATGATAAAATTGCCAAATCTTTTATTCTCTTGAAAAAAATAAATTTAAAATAATATTTTTACATGGCATAACTAACTAAAAGAGTATTGAGGCATTTTGAATCATATGATATATTTAAGAAATTTAAAGAAAGTGTTTGTGAAAATAATCTTTAGGGATTTTTGATCATGTGAAGTGAAGTTATATTTCTCCATTTATTGTGAACCCTTTTTTTATTTTAAAAATTTTAGTTATTACTTGTAACGAATATTTTATTGTTACAAAATCCTTGAACGAAACAAAACGTAGTCCTCTTTGTTTGCATAAACTATGACATTATTGTGCTAAGCAACTGTACTAATATCAGATTAAGGTTCAACAACAACTTCTTAATAGTAATCAGATTGATTACTTTCAACTTTTTTAAGATCTATTAATCCAATTGACTTATCATAAAGTTGTCCAAAATTGATTCCTTTCAATGAAACACCAATATAATTTCCTCCACTTTAATAACTGGTGATAATCTTAGTTCCAAACTTCAAACTGATACTATGCTCAATAGGATTTTAAAGAATGCTTTTCTATGAATTATTATCTAAAATTGAATCTTTTATCTTAAATAAATCTAAACCTATAATAAATTATAAAATAATGATGATATTTTAGTTTGAATTGAATATTTCTTTCAATGAAATGAAATTCACCAATCAAATTCTTTTTTAGAAAATCATTTTTTATAGATTTATTTTTATCTTTTAAAGCATTTATATGGTAATTTATTACTTGAATATTTTGATATTGCCTAAGGATTAATCATAAAATCGTTTCTAATTGATACAATTCCAAATGAGTTTTGTTTCTTTCCAAATGTGCGTTCTTCTAAGAAATATGTTTTGGTTATATTGCTGATTGATTTCCTTAGTTTATTTCTTATTTCATTTAACTATTCTACTTATTTCTTATATTATTCAAAGTTGTCTTCAACTTAGTCCTCTAAAAACTTCTCATCTGGATTTTAATCATGATTATTACTATCTCCTCTACAAGTTTCGTCTGGCTTTAATGGCGATTCTAAAACATTCTCATAAAAGCTCATTACTCCGTTATAAAAATAGTTAGGCTACTCCTTTCCTTTAATTTTTTTTACTTTATTCATTTTTGGAAGAGCTTAATCATTTTTAAATTCTAATTAATCCTATTCAATATCTCTCATTGAAACATAGGTAACTAATTCAGTAGGCATTTAAACATAAGATTCAAATCCTGTTAAATTTTCTATTATTGTATACATGGTTGTTATACACATCAAAAATAATGCCAAAACCAAATAAACAAGACAATTATTCATTTTATCTAGCTTAAAATCTAAATTCTCTTTTCAATTTTCTATGATACTAATAAAATTATCTTATTTTTACTTGTAAACTAAATAATACAATCTAAACTTTTTCTTTTTAAAAACTTCTATTTACTTTCTAAAAATGTTAAATTCTGAAGAAAAAATAAAGAATATATTATTTTGTAATCTCATAAACTATTATTATTTATTAAAATTAACTTTTAATCTTATTATTAAATTAATAAAATAGTATAAAAAATAATATTTTTTCTTCAATTAAATCTCATTAAAATCTCAAAAACCGAAGAGCAAACACATACATAATTTGAGTTGAAATCTTTTATGAGCTTCAAAAATATTTTATAAGAAATTTATTTTTAAGTTAAACAGTATTAAGTTAACATATTTCAGATTTTAAAATGAATAAAAGATGGTCAATAATATTGTTTTGAAAGAAACAAATAATATTTTCATATTAGCCTCTGTAAGTTCTGTAAGTGCACTTAGTTTTATTAATGTTTTATGATATTTAATCATTAATGACTTCAAACTAAAATAGTTTTGATTAATTTGCATACTAATTCCAAATAAAAAAATAGTTTTTGTTTATCTTTAATTAGTTAGTATATTAATTTAAATCCAATTAGGAATGTTTTTTCTTATGAAGATGAATATTCATTAAAAAAATAAGAAGAAGTACATGAGCAATTAATTATTAAATCTATAAAATAAATTAGTTAAAATATTTATAAATAAAAATTAATGAATTTTGGAAATCAAATTAAAAAATACTAAAGATATAAGCTAATTACTTAAAAAAATAATAGATATTAAGTTTTATGATGTTTGTAAATAGTTTTTTTGATCAATTTATGATCTTATGAAATAATAAATAATCTTTTATAATTTGCTAATAGAATACAACTAATTTACAAAACTAGATATATTTTTGATTCTATTAATTTATTAAAAATTCAGCTCATTTATTAGACAAAAAGCTTACTTAGAACTGATCTTTAAAATACAAATATTGAAATACCAATTCTAAATATTGAAAGATTTTTGATAAAAATGCAGTAAGAAGATAGGCATGTTAGCCAATACTCTGTAGATTCAATAGCTCAAAATAATAATGCTAATAATTCTTAAGCTCCTGCAGAAGGACCAAGTTTTATTAAAAAAAAATTTAGAAAAGAGCTTTACTTTGTATCAATTACATTATCATTGATTCTTTTAGGTACATTTTTAGCTGTTTTTATCTACTACCTAAAAGATAAAATGCTTGTAGGTGATGGCGTGTTAGTACCAAATAAATATTTTATTAAATAAGCTACAAGCGATACGTCATCTGTCTCACTCTATGCATATTTTGATGGTGAAAATGATGGATCATATCCAAATATTTATCAAAATATTATGGTCAAGATCTCACTTAAAAATCACTTAAGTGCAGACCCTAAAAACAGCTTCAGCTATCTTTAAATAGATATAAGTTAAGATTAAAGTTAAAAATAATTTGAAGGATCATCTTCTCAAAGTGGAACTAAAAATACAAAGGATAACTAGCTTATTTTAGAAGATGTTGATTTGGGTCCTTTTGATTTAGAGTTTTCTTCTAAAGGAAGTAAGCTTGCCTTTGTTATTTTAAGAAAAAGCACAAATGAAAGAATTTTTGATACAGTAGATTTTGACATTCTCGTCTCTTAGTATTACACTACTATTGGTACTATTATTCCATCTGGAGATTTTTATGGATTAGGAGAGAGAAGAACTAATAGCTTTTCGTAAATATTTATTTTCACAGTTTTAAAGAAAAGAATAAATTAAATCTTTTATACAAATTGAAAACTTAAATCAATATGTAAATTAAATAAATATATTTATAATTAGGTACTAGAAGGTATTTAAAGATGCTTACTCTGGCTGCGCCTATGGGCCATGTAATAAATACATATTTTGGAATAGAAACATATAAGCCAACTAGAAAGCTTTTGATGATGGGTTGGGTGATGGCTATCTTTCTGGCTATCAACCTCTATATCTAATTTAAGAAATGTCAAATAACTATTCTTTATTTTATGTTGATGAGGCTTTTTCAGGATTAGAAGTAGATTATTATTCTAAAGTACCTAATACTAATAACTTAGAAGGTTTAGTTTTCTAAAGTTATAATAATAAAATTGGCTTTAAAATATTTTTAGGTGATTCAAATCCCTAAACAGTAATTAAAAATTATCATGCTTATATTGGAACATACAATTTAATTCCTTTTTGGGCTTTAGGCTATCATCACAGCAAAACTTTCTTAGCTCCCTTAGCTAAAAACATAAAAAATTTTCTTGACTACATTTAGACATTGAAAATACCCATAGATGCTCTTTGGACTAATATTGAGATGAGCAATGAAGGAAATTATTTCTAATTGTTAAGCTAAGATATTATAGATACCCTATATAAAATGAAAACGGAATACCATATAAAATGGGTCCCCTAAATCCCCAGTGATATTCCCAATATTTAAAGCTGTAAATAATATATAATTGAAGGTAATAATCTAAATACATTCATTATTTCAAATAAAACGAAAACACCATATTAAGCTTAAGGTTTATTTGGGAAATCATTGTTTATAGATTATAATCATGTGAATGCTAAATAGTTAATAAAGTAAGCTTTGCAAGATCTCAATACTTAGGTTTAATTTGATGGAATATGGCTGAGCTAAAATGAACCTACAACCTTATTAACTGGAGAGTATATCAATGATCAATAACTTGATAAAAGCAATGGAGCTTTTGATATCATAAACTAGTTTACCAGCCTTTAATTTAATTAAAATTTATTAAACACAGATGCATTGCATTACAACTAACCTGATTCTTCCTTTTTCTATAAACCAGGTAAATAGATACTTTAAAATATGTTTACTTTTTATTTTTCATTAAATTTTTATAATTAATTTTCAACATAAAACAGAAAGTGGGGAGTATTTGTATTAGAGAGATTTACATAGCTCTAATGGTTTTATGCAATCTTAGACTATTTATAAAATTATGAAAGAAAATATGAACTAAGAGCAGCCATTTATAATATCTAATTCGAATAGACCTGGATCAGGAATGAGTGTTGCTCATTCTACAGGGGCTGTACTTAACAGTTGGAATATTCTATCAAGTTCATTTATAGAAATTTTTAACTTTTAGTTATTTGGTATACCTTTTACTGGAAATAATATCTGTCCTTTATAGGCATTAACTGAAAATGATTTTCCAACTGTTAGTGAGTTATGTACAAGATGGTATCAAGCAGCCTCACTATTTCCTTTCATGCATTCAACATAAACCATCACTGAAAATGACCCATTCATTTTTAAAGATTACTAATACTTGTATAGCTCTATTAAAGAAAGTCTAAATCTAAGATATAGTTTGCTTAAACATTATTATTCACTCTATGTCTTACAAAAAGGAACAGGAATGGTCTTTATGCCTGTTACATTTGTTTTCCCAGAAATTTCAACATAAGATTATGTAATGCTTAACTAAAACAATACAGCTATGATAGGAGAGTCTCTTTTTGTTTTCACAGTAATTCAAATAAATTTTTATTTTCATTCAAATTAATTAATGAGTGGAACTCAAATTCATTTCACTTTCCTCAAATGAAAAATTTATTCCTAAAAAATATGATAAAAGTAGAAATGATATTAATGGTATTTTAACGTTTTAAATTAAAAAAACTAGGTTATGACTCAAGGAGATTAAAACACTAACACAACTCTAGTCACTTTAGGAGTCCCTCCTAATTTATGGGTGAATTTATTAGACCCATAAATATAATTTAGAGGACCATATTCTACTAAATATGATTTTCCATTTGAAGGATCTCCTTTAATATTTCTAAGAGAAGGTTATTTACTGCTATAGTAGAGCTCTCATTTGCACAGAGCATCTCTTCTTGATAATTCTTTTACTATCAAAGCAGTTTTAACAGCTACAAATCAGAATAATTTAGATATCTAATACACCTCCTAAGGAAAAACTATAGCTGTTTTAGACTACAATAATGCATAGTCTTTAGATAAATGCAAAGAATACGGTTGTGAACTTTTAATAAATATGAATGTTATTAGCTCAAGAAATAAAGAGCTAGATATTACAATAAGTTTCTCCTCTGATGATAATCAATATTTTGAATAAGGAATAGAAATTAAATAAATCTAAATTTCTGGCGTTATAAAATATAATGATATTCTACTTCAGTATTGCTAAGCAAGTGAGATACAATTATAACCATTTGATTACATAACTGTTGATAAATAATTAGCACCTGAAGACTACTATATAATTAGTAATAGACAAATACATTTTAAGTTAAAAATTAATATTTGAATCTGTACACTACTTATCTGTAATAAATAAATTTGAAAAGAAGTTAGGAGCGAACATTCTTAATTTTCAAATCTAAATATATATTTTTAAGAATATTAAAAATCGTTTGAATTTTTGCGGTAAAAAATAAACTGATGAATAGATTAATAAATAATTTAATAAATAAACACAAATTCAATTTATTTCAGAAATATTCTAATTAAATTTGAAAATTAAATAATTTATGATGTCTATTTTATTATTGTTAATTATCCCAAACTCTAAATCATTTAGATTTATTTAAGATTTATCCTAAATATAGAATCATATTTGATTTATAACATAAAATAAATATAACTCTATGAATAATAAGATTAAAGAGATGACTTTACTCAATTTATGTTCATTTTTTACTATTTTTTTACAAAAGAAAAAATATTTCACAATATTTTTTGATAATTGTTTACTGAACTAATAAATATTTTTTTAGATTTATTTTCTACTTTTTTCTAATTTATTTTCTTATGAGAAATTGTTTTTTTCCTTCCTTCTTTTAGAAATTAAGAAAAGAAAAATATTGAGCATACACATTTCAATTTCAAAAATTTTGTGAATAAGGTCTTATATTAATTTTGATTAAATTATTCGGGGTTTTAATGCTAGAATTCTATTGGCTTTAAAGTTTCAGGTTATTGAGGTAGAAATTTCTTTTTTTTAGTTACTAAGGCTATTTTTTAAACTCATTTATCTTACAAAGTAGCCCATTTAGCTTTTGATTTTCTCTTATTTTTTCTTTTACTGATTGTTCTCGATTGAAAGATAACTTTTTTTCTATAATAAGATTGAGTTATTTCATGAAAAAATACAAATCTCTTCATTAAAAATAGCTTTTTCTATTTTTCCATTCAAGGTTATTAATTTTCTTAATTCACATATGTTTAAGAAATGAAGTTTTTTTGTTATTCTTCTTTCTCCCTATACCTTAAACAGCTGATATAAATTTATTTAATGAAAAGTTGTTGAGAATTTGTAAGTGAGTAAAATGCAGTTTATTTTTTTCTATTTGATAACTCCCTCTCACATACATTTTAAGATCGAATAAAGCTCATATTTAGAAACTATAGCTATATTTTAAGTAATAAAATCTAATACTATTACGAAGAAGGAAAAAGAATTGTCACCAAGTCAAAAGATAACAATAGAAATACATATTATATATATATTTGATAAAAAGGTAAAAGTTATAGTAACCTATCTATACAGTAACTGTGATCTGATGTTGTTTGCTTAAAAGAGATTTTTGAAAATAAATTAGCTTTTAAAAAAAGAGATGTTTAGGATTTGGATAGTTAATACGTAACTGAGGTTTTGAAATTTCCGAAAAATTAGGTATTTTTAGCTAACTGTGTAATTAAGTTCATAAAAATTTCTCTATTAATAGTATTATAGACTATATATTGCAAAATGAAAGAGTTATCCATTTTTTATTAACTAAATAAATTATTGGTCCAAATAAACGTCACTTAATTTAAATTATTAACAATCGCTTTAAATCCAATTAAAGAATGAATCAATTCATTATTAATTTAATTTTTTAGAAATAATACAAGAAAAGCAAATAATAATCAAGCAAACAAGCGACTATACAGATATTTTAAGCAATCTTTCATAGCTCTAAGCCAACACCCATTATCACAGCTCTAAATTTTACCAAACTATCCATAAGAACTAATCTAAAATGTCTATCCTTGAAGAACAATTTAACTTTAACTTCCAATCCACTAACTTGAAATTAAACTTTTGGTAAATTTAACCTTCCTTTACTATTTTCTTTCTACTCTTAATTCTTCATAAACTCTACTAGAGTACCTTTTAAAATAATATTTTTTGTTAAATAGGCACTAAAAAATCAACCCTCTAGCCCTGAGCTTTACCCTTTAAAAGTGCTAGCAATTAGTAAATCTCAATATTGATTTAAGGTAATTATTGACTCAATTAACAGCACATTTATATATAAAATTAAGATTTCTACTTATTTGATATATAAGAAAGGCTGTATCAAATTCTAAAGCGAATAAGTAGAAATTTAGAACGATTACCTTAAAATCTAAATTTATCTCTTAATCATATGTTCTTTATAAATTAATATAGCCGTAGTATGCTAGAAGATGAAGGAATAATCAATTTCTCTTCTTTCTTAGAACATATGACTAGCTTATAAACCATATATGTAGACCTTAGCTTTAATTCTTTAACAGAAATTGGAATGAGAAATCTTGCCACTAACTTATCTAAGTGCAAATCACTTAAAAGAGTCATCATTAATTTCTAGTAAATTTTTTTGATTTCAAAATGCAATGATTTTAATTTTCTCAATTATTATCAAAAGATATAATGATCTCAATGAAGCAAGCATTAGAGCTTTAGCCTAGGGTATGAAGCAATGTAGAAATATCAACAAGATTAACTTGAATTTCAAGTAAATATATTTTATAAAATCCATTAAATTGAATAACATTAATTAAATAAAGGAACAATAGAATACGCTTAGACTCTCATTAAAAGCTATCTAATGAATTCTAGAAGTACTGCAAGAGACTTGTATGCTTCAAAATTAATTTTTGAAAAAATTTAAACTAAATAAATAACCAAGTCTCACTCACTCTCCATAAAAATAACAAATTAAACACAAGTCTAGAACAAAATAATTGCTAAATATCTTCTTAGCAAAAACACAAAAAAACAAATAAACCACAAAAAAATAATTCTAATAATCTAATTCTAAAGAACTTTATAATAAATACTAAAACACTAATTCTACTATTTTTTACTCTCTTATATAAATTATTATTGTATTATCGATCTATCTATCTTATTTAATGTTTTTTTAATTTGTAAAAATTGACCTTTTTACTCAATTATTTAATTAAAAAAACACTAGACTGAAATTTATTAAAATTCAAAATTTTTTATATCTTTTCTTATCTTATTTTAATTTTTTATCAAATCTAATCCATTCACTTCAATTCTTATTTTGCCAGAAAAATTAGAAATAGGTTTGATAAAATATTTAAAAGAAAAGTTTAGTTAATAAATAAGTGTTATTAGAAACTGAGATAATTCCTTTCTTTTTAGGCTTAAAATATTTTAAAATTAATAACCTAACAGCTTTTTTTAGTTTAATTTTTATTAACAATTACTTAAAAATAGTAATAATATTTGCTAAGATAATAAAGAATATGAATTATTATACATAAATATACTTAACTTGATCTTTCATTTTTTTAGTAAACTAGTATAATTGAAATATATTTTATCTTCTTATTTAGGAGGAAGAATTAGACTTTTTACTCCTTACTTAAGTGGAACAGACTCGTCTTTAAAATACTCACTCTATAATAACTAATATTAAAATTTATTTTTATTGAATAAGAATAATGCTATTTACTTGATCAGCTGTTGGTCTGTTATCATATTTTAGCATTAAACTAAGAAAGTCTATTTCTTTTTCATTAGCTTAACTAAATATACTTTTTAGGTTTTTCTTTTATTTTTGCTTAAATAATATCTTTCCATAGTCAGGCATTTTTACAATACTAGGCCAATTTTCTTCGCATGGATTTCCAAGTAAATCAGATATCTTTGCTATTTATTCTATTTCGTTGTTTCCTATTAATAATAAAAAATATATTTAATTTTGAAACTTTCTAACCTTATAATCAATAATTTTTTTACCTGAAAACAAAGGAAATCCTTGAATAATTTCAGCATAAATACAAGCAAAACTCCAAATATCTATTTCATAGTTATATTCTCTAGACCCAAAAAGTTATTCTGGAGATTTATACCATCTTGTAAATCCTTCAATTGAAAACTGTTTATCTTTTCTTTATTCTTCTTTAATAGCAGATCCAAAATCACCAATTTTAACAATAAATTAGTTGTTTATTAATATATTTGATGGTTTTAAATCCTTTTTAAAAATATTCAAATGACTTTTTAATCAATAAAATAAATACAAAAAATTTTACTCTATGAATAATTCCTTTTGAATGAATAAATGATAATCCTTGAAGTAGTTAAAAAGCTATTCTTTTTATCTAGCGAAAGATATTTTTATTAATTTAAAAAATTACTAATCATTTTACTTTCGTATGGCTCAGAGGATAAACTTAGCTTTCTATAAATTATTTTAAATCATAGTCTACATATTCCATCACAAGCTAGCATTTATTATTTGATATTTAATGATCGAATAACTAAACAACCTTTACATTTCATGAAAAAGATGATAAAATAAATGCATTACTAAATTGATATTTTACATAAGGATAATCTTTTAAATCTTATAAGATGGATACCTCTCTTTCAACAATTTGCTTGGATCTTTTATTCTAATTAAAAAATAAATCTTTGATAGCAACTACTTATTCTAAATAAAAAATTTTAGCAAACCAATTATTCTTTTCATTTTAAATTACATGTATTTTATTTTATTGCTTTAAAAACTGATCCAAACGCTCCTTCTGCTATTTTGCATTATATTTTATATTCTTATTTTATTGGATCTTATTCTTAGTATTAATAATAATCCATCTTATCTATTTATAATTTCAATTTAGCATAAATGTAGTGCCTCAAATTTAATTACCTTTTTGTTTTTAATATATATTTGGCGGATTTAGCTTATTGCAATAAAAAAGTTTTTAATAATTTGAAATTTTAATTTTCAAAATAAAGATAATAAGGTAAGTGATAGATATTTTAGCTTTAGTGTGGCTTAAGCAAAAACTATAATCCTAAATTCAATATTGATGTCGTATGGATACTAAAACGGATATAATCCATATAACAATATTAATTAATAGTAGTATGGTTATCAATAGAATAATATGAATATATTTAGCAATCAGAACCAATAAATGAATAATATTTTTAATAATAATAATAATAATAATAATAACAATATGAATAGGAGCATTTAGTAAAACCCAAATTAAAATATATTTTAAACAAATAACTAAAACGCATATAATCAGCAGGGGTATGGAAATAATTATAGCAATGTCAATACATCTAATAACTACATTAATCCAATTATTGCTAACAGAATGAATAGATAAACTAACAATCCTATTGGAAATAATACAAGCAATAATTAGATAAATCGGAGCAATTATAATGGAAACGTAAACAGCATATTTAACCAAAATTAAATGAACAACAATAATATGTATAACAATAACTCTAATAGCACTGCTAATTTTGGATAGAATTACTACAACAATGGTTAAAATAATAACAACAACTCAAGTATCTTTAATAATAGTTTTAACAATACAAATCAAAGTATTTTTAGCAATAACAATAACAACAACAATAATAATATGAGTATTTTCAACAACAATCAAAATATTTTTAATAAGAATTAGAATAATTAAAATATTTTCAATAACTAAAATGGCTAAAACATGAACAACAATTAAAGTATATTTAGCAATGGAAATAATAACTAAAGTATTTTCAATAATAATTAAAACATTTTTAGTAAAAATAACAATAACAATCAAAGTATCTTCAATAATAATTACAACAATAACAATAATATATTTAGATAAAATAATAATAACAATGTAAATTAAAGCATTTTTAATAACAACAACAACAACAATTCGAGTATTTTTAATAATACAAATTAAAGCATATTTAATAACAATTCTAGTATCTTTAACAATAGTAATAACTCAAGTATATTTAATACTACTATGAATAATAATTAGAATATGAATAGATTAAACAATTAGAGCATATTTGGTAACAGCAATAACAACTTAAGTATCTAAAATGTTTTTAACTAACCAAATAATTGGTCTTAAAATATGTATGGAAATCCACCGAATTTATTAGATGTTATAAATTATATTCCTTCAACAAATATTTTTGATCAATAAAATTCTCTAGTTAAATACATCCCTAGGATAAGGATGGGAAGTGCAAGTCCTTTTAATAGAAATAACCAGTCTATAAATAATTTACATAATAGTTTAGTGCCATTATTTAATAGCAAATTAGTTCTTCCTCCACCAAAAAGGCTTTAAGTTAAGAGAGTCAGTAATACTTTTCTTGGTAAAATATTTTTAAAAATCAAAAATTCTTTTTATTAAATAAAAAAAAACCAAAATTTCTTTTAAGTATTGGATGAAAAAAAGAATATTTCTAATTTATTATTTTCAACAAAGATCTAATTTAATATTTATTTTAAATTTTTAGACCAAAAAATAGATCTAACAACAGATTAGAAGTAGTTTCTTAATGAAAGACTAATTAGACCATAAAGTACCAAAAGCTTTTTTTCAGAAAAAAAACCTACGGGAATTCTGAAAAATTCTAGTATGATGATTAATTCAAGGAGGAATAGTGAAGATTTAAATAATATAAGCAATAATGGGAATGCAGCAGAATAAAAGAGTTTCCATAATCTAAATAATAGTTTGATAAACATGGAAGAAGAGAAAAAGAAGAAGTAATAAATCAAAGAATTATTTCCTGGTTTGTATAATTAAAATAGATTATGGAATGATTTAAAAAGATAAAATGTTAATAAATAAGAATAAAATGTTAAAAAGAAGTATTAATTTCTCTATGAAATGGAGCAAGACCCTAACAGTGAATTTTATTTACCAAGGAGAAAAGCTCTAATGGAAGAATAGATGAGACAGAGGGAAATCTAGTTATAGAAGGAAGCTTAAGAAAATAATAATTAACCGTTTGATAAGGATCGTAAGCATATTGAAGAATTTGAAACAGAAGAAGAAATTGAGGAAGAGAGATAATTCTATAGGCAATATCTTGATTCACACAACGAAGGTCTTATGGATTTAAATATTTTAGCTAGATGTACTAAAAAGCTTCTAGATTTAGAGAAATGGAAAGAAGAACTTGCAAAATAAAGAAAATATGAAAAGTTTGGATTCGGGCTTTTCAAGTATGAGATGAAAAGAAATTTTGCATTTGTATCTATCATTTGCCATGTGACAAACATTTCCACATAAAAAAGTGAAGAAATAGATTAATTATAAAAAGTATAGTTTCAGCTTACTGACACTATTGAGTAAATTATTTTAGAACATTACCAAAAGCATGTTTTAAAAAGTGGATTGATTTGGCATAGGGATTATGATGAGCTTATTGGTAAAAATGCTACATACATAGATACAGATGGTAAAATAGTAGCTCTTACTCCTGTAGAAAAATCATTAAAAGACTTTAAAGTTTCTAACAAAGGTAAAATAATAATAGAAATCTTTGTTAGTGAAGCACCTGTGCTAAAAAGTGATAAATACAAATGTATCCCTTCTGTAAATGAATTAAGACATTGGCCAATTGAAGAATTATAAAGCGTTAGCTAGTTTATTATCTAAAATTAATTTGGAAAAATTGAATTTGAAAATCCCGTCGAGATAACCAGATAAGATTTAGATAAGATAGTAATAATAGAATAACAAAGAGCTATTGTTTATCCTGAGCACTTATACTCTGGAAAATGTCCAAAGGTCGGGAGCAAATTAAATTAATAGGCTGTAGTTACTTTGTATTGTATTGATAAAAAAGCATTTGAGGAACACAAACAAAAAACACTTGACTATGATTTGTTGGAGAGAAAGCTTAAAAGGTAGTGTGAAAGAAACAAATGTGAATTCATAAATTTTGATAGAAAAAAATTTTGGTTTAGTTTTAGAGTATTTGAATGGAGTTGCTGATTTAAAAAACAAATAGCAAATTTATTTAAGATATTTTAAAATGATTATTTTAATTTATAAAAAAACTATTGATTGGTTAGTTAATTACTCACCATAAAAAAATATTATTAACACAATTAAAAAAGATTTTTCCTGTTTTATTTACTTATAAAAAAAATGTATTTTATATAATTAGTTATTTTTCTTTATTTTAAATTAGTTTATAAAAAAATTCAAAAGAAAATTTTCATTCCTTTTAAATATTTTAAATTTTTTTATTTTATTAATAAACTGATAAACAATAACATTATTAGAAAATTATTCACATAATGTATGTAAATAAGTTTATCATTTAATCTTTTAAAAACATTTAAAAAACTGTTTTCTAAATTCCCATATGAAAAATATGTGTTTTTTTATTTTAAATTAGTTTATTTGAATTAATTTGATTGAAAATTGTAATTCCTTTAAAATATTTTCAAATTATTATACTTGAGAAATAATTCTTTAAATCAACATTTAAAAAACTGGGTTCTAGATTTTAGATATTTTACATAAAAAATATGTGATTTTTTTTTTGTTAAAACTCAATCAATGACTTCCAAAAAATTTTCTTCAAAATATGTCATTAAAGAAGAATTATTTTAAAATAAAATTGTTTGATACTTTATGAAAACACTGATATATACTTTTAAAATTAATTTACAAAAGAAATATTAATTATTTGCTAGGAAAAACAAAAAATAGCAAACATAAGTAAAATAGATTTTTCATTTTCCTCTTTTAGTTACTGATTCTATATATTAAATATTATAGTTGTATTTTTTTTCTGTTTCATTTTAATTTTGAATAAATCTATTTTAATTTTCAATAATATTTTGGATTAAAAAATTTACATAATTTCTTACATCAAATCATTTTTTCTATAATAACTTAAAGAGCAATCTCTTCATAAATATGCTTATCAAAGAAGTCAGTAATAGGATAAATTATACTATTGGGGAATATTTTACTAATCATATAGTTTATTTGCTCAATTTTTTACTTTTACTAAATTCCTTTTGAATGAATAATATTTTTTGACGATGATTAAATTTTTAGAAATTTATTCTTCTCTCCTCAGAAATAATAGAAATATTTTTATTTGTATGTGTTTTTTATTATATTTTATAATTAGAATTTGAAGAAGAAAAAAATTGCCAAACAAAAATCAATAATTAAATATAAATATTAATTATTAGGTTGATCAATAAATTACAAAGCTCATAAAAGAAGAAAGAAAATTTAAGATTTTTGTAAATAATTCATTTTAAAAGCAAGAGGAGATAGAAATTGATTTTTATTTAAAATATTCAGAAGAAATAAATTAAGAGATTTTTGATAGAAAAAGAAATGGATTAAAGATATAATAACCCTCCATATAATTACCAAAATTATCAATATTATAATGGAGTCAATAGAGTACCTATCAATAATTAATAATATCAATAAAACTATTAAGGAGTCAATTTCCCTTAACAAAACGTACAATATTAAAATTAGGGAAGATACGCAAACTAATATCCACCTAACCATCCATCAGCCTAAAATTAACAAAATAGTAATTATTATTAATAACCATCACATTTAACATAACAGCAACCTAAGGTCTTATATAATTAGCCTAAAAGCTTAGAAGGCTTTAAAAGACTTTTACAAACAAAGTATATTTTAGCCAATGAAATTGGAAAGGGCTCATTTGCTAAAGTGTTCAAAGGTGTCAACAGTGAAACAAATGAAAGAGTAGCTATAAAGAAAATTGATAAGAATAAATTTGATAAAACTTATCTTGAATTGATAGATAGTGAAATATCTGTACTTGCATAGTTAAATAATGAACATATTATTAAATTTTTGGATCTATACAATGAAGGAGATTACATATACATTGTAACAGAATTGTGTGAGTTAGGTGATTTGGAAGTTTTCATCAAAAATAATTTTGCTACAACTAAGGGTAGGTTACCTGAAGAATTAGTCAAGATTTTTGCGTACTAGATTCTCTTAGCCTTTTTAGGTATAGCTGATATGAATATAATACATCGCGATATGAAGTTAGCTAATGTACTAATCACAAAGGATTTTCACCTAAAAGTTGCTGATTTTGGATTAGCTAAATCTAGCTTTGAAAAAGATAAAGATTAGGTAGGAACTCCGATGACTATGGCTCCTGAGGTTCTAAATAATAGAGGATATGATAGTAAATGTGATGTTTGGTCAGTAGGTTGTATGATATATGAAATGATAGAAGGTCGCCCTCCTTTCTTACCAATTAATAATGGTGGTATTGAAGAATTAAAAAGACTTATTAATTAAAGATAGTTAGTTTTTAGATAGAATATTTCAGAGAACGCCAAAAATTTAATTGACTAAATGTTAACACTTAATCCAGTCAATCGTATAAGCTGGCATGAAATGTTTGCTCATGAATGGTTTAATGAGTGTGTATCCTAAGGAGAACCTTACATCTAAAAAATTTCTAAAGATTATTCAAGCTTTATTGTGAATGAGGAACAACATTTAGATCCTGATTTTGCTTAATATTTTGGTTTCCTGTTAAGAGATTTTGTAAATTATCATGTAGATACTTTTTTTAAAGAAATTAATAAGTGCAGAGAAACTTTATATTAATTTTTTAAAACTAAATAATTCCCTGCAGGGAATAAAGGAGCCAACGAAATACTTCTATAACAAGTATTAATGAATTTAGATACTTTGATAGCTCTGCTGTATAATCACCAATTTACATTTTAGCTCAAAAAATTTAAATATTTGCTTCCAATCACTAAGTATTGCAAATAATAAATGTAATAATTTTACAAATAAAGTATCTTCGATGAAGCAATTAATAATAATGTAAGTATAGATAAGTTATAAGAACAAATTGGAACATAACTATTCAAATTAAGTAATACTATTATGGTAGAAGATTTTGACTTTTTCAAGTGCAATTTCACAAATATCGTAAACCTAATTAATATCTTAAGTAATCCAGATAAAGGCTTTGTGAAAGAAATATTAATAGATGAAACATCTCTTCAGGCAGATTTCAAAGACAGGCTTTGTTTAATTAATATTGAAAAAGCTTACTTTGAAGAAACTAATCTCTAATAGTAAATTGAAAAAAAGATTATTTTTAATAGATCTTTCATCAAAACTAAATTTCAAGAAAAAGATCAAGAGAGATTTGATTCAATTGTCTTGTTAAGTGAGATAGTTTTTGGTTATCAGAGAGAAATGATAGAAAATAATAACTAACAATCCAGATAAATGTAAGGAAATAGAGTTAGAGATTACTAACAAAATTATTGAAATAGTTACATTATATACATATGACTAATAAATTTATAAGATATGATATTAAATTTAAACTTTCAAGCTATCAAAGCTATACATATTCTACATTTATTTCTTATACTAATACAAAACATTTTGGATTTATAATATCTTTAAAAAATACTAATTCTAAAAGCCTTTCTAATTTATAAATAAACCACTCTCAACAATAGAAAAAATAATCATTTTTTTTTCTCCCCATCTAATTTCTACAATATTTAATGGTCAAAATATTTAAATAAAATAAAATCTAATTAAATTTTTATATTTTGATTAGTTGTCATGATTTGCGAATATTTTTAATTCTCTTTTGATTCCTAATAAATACTTAATCTCCAATAAATAAACTCATGGATTATATTTTATCTAGATAGATAGATAGTTAATTAATATAATTTGAGAATATGTAATTATTTTTAAATTTCATTCACCAATAAATTCTATTCACATATCCAAAAATTTTTGAATTTTAAATTGTCTACTTTTATTTATTTTTTGAATGATCAGAAAATTAGAAATTCGACTAAATGAAAAAAATATTTTAGACATTTGTGTAACTCATAATAGCATAATAAAAAATTGCTATTTATTATTTAATAGAAAATAATTTTCTAGATAAGAGAGTTATTTATCTTTCTTTTCATAAAATTTCTTTCTTAAAAAGATAAAAGAAGCTTGGTAAATATTTAATTTTATATTAAAAAATAAAAAAATTGTTTTAAGATATTAATAAATAAATCAAGTATTTTTGTAGAGTATCTCTTATTTGATAATTTAATTCTAAAATATACATTTTACATTTTGATAAATAATTATGCTGAGTTGTTTTGAAAATTTCAACTTTTTAATTATTTATTATCAATTTTTAATTCAATAGGACAATGATCTGATCCCATAATATCATTATTTATGGTAGAATCTTAAATGAAAGGATAAAATTTTTCATTGACTACAAAGTAATCTAATCTCCATCCCTAATTTGTTTTTCTTGCACCACTTCTTAAATTCCAATAACTGTATTGGACTTTAGTTGGGTATTTCTTTCTAAATGAATCAACCCAACCCTATTCTAAAAATTTAGTAAATTCAGCTCTTTCTTCTTTTGTGAAACCTGCACTCTTTTCATTACCTTTAGGTTTAGCAATATCTATTTCTTAATGACAAACATTCAAATCACCACAAAGAATAACATTCTTCTTTGACTTAAGATTGTTAAGGTATTTTTAGAAATCTAAATCCCATTCCTTAACTCTATAATCAAGTCTTTTTAATCCTTATCCTGCATTAGGTACATAGCATGCTACTAAGTAAAACTTATCATATTCCACTGTGATTGTTCTTCCTTCTTAGTCATGCTTCTTAGTGCCAATATCAAACTAAACGCTAATAGGTTCTACTTTACTAAAAATAGCAGTTCCAGCATATCCTTTATTGGGTGGCTTACAGAAATTCCTAATTGATAAAATTTAAATATTTTATCAAAAGCATTTTAATAGCATCATAATTTTTTGTGTTTTCTTATTGGGTAGAGATTTATTTTTTTTAAGTAGAAACCATTTCAATAAAAGAGTCATACAAAATTATGATTTTATTTATATCATTTATTAAATTTTACCAAAATTGTTTGTATTCAGAAGGGATCATTTTCATTAAGGAAGAATCTTTTTTAAATGCATCAGAGTCGATTTTTGATTCATTTAGGCAAATAACATCTGGATTTAAGGATTTGATGTAGCTTTCCAACTCTCCTTTCTTTTAGACTGCACGAATTCCATTAACATTCCATGAAGAAATAATAATAGTGTCTTTACCAAATTTGCCATTTCCAAGAGACCCTTAATAGTTACCTTCTTTGCTATAGGTATCTCCCTTAGAACTTGGCTTTGAATTGGCATCACTTTTCTTTTCTTCTTAATCAGCATCATTGTCTTCATCTTCGCTTTCATCTTTTTTCTTATTAGATGGTTTTTACTTAAATTCAACTTCTTAATCTTCTTCTTCATCTTCTTCAACATCTTTCTTTGGTGCCTTCTTTTACTTAGAGGTTACCTTATCAGTTAACTAAAATATTGATTAATAAACGACTTAGTATCTAAAATCTAATTATATTCTACTTTTGTTTGAACTCCTGAAGTCTTTGTTTTTTTGGGAGGCATTTTCACTATTTTTAAGTTTGCTTTTAAAGTATTTATTTGTAAAATAAAGATAAAGTTTATTTATTTATTATTTTGTTGGATTTATTATAAGATTTTTCTGATGATATCTTTAATTATTTATTGGCGCTAATTTTTTCTTTGTTTATTTGTAAAATAAAATAAATATCTTTTAAAATTCGTTTGTGAAAACATAGTTGAAAGCAGCATTTTGATATTTAAAACAGGCCTAATAAATTAAAAAGAAATT
>JH720339.1:0-47333 GCA_000231825.2 Tetrahymena elliotti 4EA
GATTCTTATTCTTTATTTTAAATTTTTACTTTTATTTGTTAGATTGTTCAAACTACAAAAATCCTTTGATAGAACTCAGAATCATAAATTTAAAGTGAATTTAGCAAGCTAAAAATTTTAAAGCCAGGTTAATCCCTAACTATTTTTAGCTAAACCAATCAACTTACTTTATTAAAATATGTCACATTTTTTATTTATCTTTTTTTCTTTTTTATCAATTATCAAAAGGGTAAACTAAGTGTAAATATTTCATAATTAATTAGAAAATGTAAATTTCTTTCCAAGAATAAAAATTAAAATTACAGTTAATTGATCACAAAATATCATTTAATAGAAATTAAGAAAAACATCAATGGAAAGCTTTTAATTACACTTAAGTACGTATATATTGAATTACAAATTAAGAAAATAATTTTCAAATTAAAATCAAACTTTTTGCAATAATTCTTAACTCTAATTTAAATTTTTTTTTTAAGTGCTGGTTTTTGTTAGTAATGGTTTTATCCTTGAGCCTTACTAACTAATTGAATACTTATTTTTTATGATTTTGGTTTATTCATATGTCATTTTATTTTAATTCAAAGCTTTATTTAAGGGTTGTTTATTTATATTTTATGAACTGTTCTTATTAGAATTTTATTAGGTATTAGTTAATAATGATTTCCTAGGAGTGAGATTACTTTTTAATTTTAAAATAGTTGAATCCTTCTTTACATTATCTTCCTTATTTATATCTGTAAGAATTTATTCTTGTTCATCTTCCATATTAGTATTTTCAGCATTTAGTTGCTAAGCTTAATTTTAATTAGAATTTAAACAACACTAACCTAAGTTATGTTCATTATCAATCTTATTTTCCTTTTCTTTTAATAAATTATCATCTTAAATTAAGCTATCATCAAGCTAGTTATTATTGTTTTCTTAGCTATTTATAAATTCATCATAAACTGTTTTAAGTTCTTCATCTGTCATGTTACCTTTTTTTTCAAACAAAACTCTTTCCCAACTTCGACGACTAGGAATAGTGTGCTCTTCTAACTAATTTGGAAACAAATTCAGTCTTTTTTTAATATTTTAAAAGTAAATTAAATTAAAAAATTGATTATATTTATTCTTAGTGAGTAAATACTTCATAGCTGATTTATATATATCTCTTAAAAGTAATGCAAAATTGAAAGAATGATCATAACATCTAAGATGCGCTAGCTCATGAAGCATTATAGCCATAGAGGTTGTTTTATTTAAGAATAACTTGCTATCATTTGGTTTATTAGGATCCCTTAATTTAATATAAACATGGTAAGTAGTGAGGTACTCTTTCTATTTTTCTTTTAAAAACAAAAAAGGTTACACAAATTTCGAAAAAATCAAATAATATATTAAGTTTAGTTAGTTATATTATCTTACCTAAAGGTGATGAAATAAGAACTTTTATTTTTTTAGTAAAGGCGTGTCCTACAATACTAGGGTGACCTTCTGTAAAAAGTGAATAATAAAGCTCAAATTCCCTGTTTTTAAATACAGAAAATCTTTAAAATTATTTTTCAAATTCTTTTGAATTAAAACCTTGCAATAGGCTTAACACTTTCATGTAGATATGTTAAACGTTAAGCTATATTTTTCCTGTAAAGAAGCTAAACCTCTTTAGAGTTGGAATCCTTGTAAGTCTCCCAAGTATGAAACATAGCAGGATAGCTACTAGGGAGTCTTAGTTAATAAAATAGATGAAATCAAAATGATGTTGTTGAGTAGAATTAACTATTTCATCATTAAATGAATTAAATACTTTATCTAAATAACTCCTTTTCTAACAAGGCTCATGTACTTTTCCCTACCTATATTGAAGATTATTTTAGATTTATTAATCTTTTAACAAAATAATTTTACTTTCTTGTGCATTAAGAGGCGTTTTTTAAGGTTTTTCTTCACTTTTTTGCTATGAAGTATTCTTGACTTATAATTTTTTCATTGGTATTTGTTGAAAAATAGAAAGATAAATATAATGAATGATGATAATATATTAATAATTATTAATGTTATTTGAGATTCAAAAATTAACTAAAAGTTTAAATCACTTAAAAAATTTAAATAAGATTTTAATATTCTTTAATAAAAAATTTCTGGCTGACTTTAAAATAATAGAAAAATAAATATTTAAAATATTTGAAAAATAAATAAGTTTTTTGTTATTTATTTATTTATTAAATAAATAAATAAAGAAATCTAAGAGTAAATCATGAATGAATAGATAAATTTTTCAGATATTATAATTAATTACTAATAGCAATCTAATTCTTTCACATTAGTCATTTAGTGATTGAAAAAAAAAGGTAGAATTGTTTGCAGCTCAAATATTAATAAATCAAAATTCACTCAAAATAAGATAATTTACCAAAAAAGAAATGAAATTATTTAAATCAATTTTATCAAGATTCAGATTTTTTAGAAGTAATTAATAAAATGTAGGTGCATTAGCTTATTTGAAGAGTAAAATTTAAGCTCTCTCTTTCATCCCAGGCAAATCAAATGCCAATTTCAGATTAATAGCCCCGACCAGAGAAGAGTAACTAGGATTACCTCAGAATAATCATTAAAGTAATACCCCACAAATAGGTTCTTTTATTCATCTCTCAAGCATCTCTTAAATGAATACTGCTTAAATTCAAAACTAAGATTTCTAAAATTTTAAATCCACCCTTGAACAAACTAATTACTAAATGCTCTTTAAGGGTGCCCCTCCTTTGAATTTGAAAGTTTTAGAGAAGTGGAGTGATCTTCCCATAGTAGCCTCTGTTAAGAGCTTGTTAACTAAGACATTAGGAGAGAGTCTTTCTCCTATAGAAAAAGTAGTTCTTCCGTCCATTCTAAGTGGTGAAAATCATGTTATATAACATGAAGCTGATAGAGCTACTAGAATGATGTTTTTAATTCCAGCTATGATGTTCCTTCTTTAGTTAGATCCAGTGCAAGAACAAAACTAGGTTTAAGTTTTGATACTAGCAAAAGATGAATAGAGTGTATAAGCTGTTAATGAGGATATAGGTTAATTAAAGTCTATCTTTTCATAAGGATATAGTTTGAATCACCTTTAATAGCAAGTAGTAGTTGACACTCCTAAAAATATTCTCTCTCAATTGAAAGAGAATAAAATCAACTTATAATTTGTAAAATATTTCGTTGTTAATGATTTAACAGCTATGTATGAATAAGGATATGAAAGTGATATTATTGCAGTCAATTCTTACACTTCAGCATAAAAGTAAACAGTTATTGTTTCAGAGAAGCTAAGAAATGACTACCTTGTAATTGATAATTTGATGGCAAATTTCAAATTCTACATTTACGTTCTCACATAATATGCTTAAGTAGTTCTTGAAGATTATGCAATCAAGGCAAGTCTCTGGACTATTGCAATACTTTTATTAGTAATTTGTTATCTTACATATAAAATCCAATCAAATCCTGAAAAGAAAAAGCAAAAATAATGAATATTATGAATGAAAAAAATCAACTTTCTTTTTTTTAGCTGAAAAACAAATTTCATTTAATATCGTTATTTATATTCATATTACTTTAATGTAAGATCAACTTTCTAAACAAAATTTATTAATTTAAAACACAATCGATTTTAGAATTTGTGCATCAGAAATAAAATCACAATAATTCACATTAAATAGAATATCATAACCAGCCTAAAAAAATATAATTTCAACAATATCTTAAAATAAAAAATATACCGTTTTCTATTTTATAAAAATACTTACTATTTAATTAATTAAATTATCCCTTTTACTTAATAAAATTAATTTTAAAATTATTTTAATTATTTGAATTTGAAGAATTCAAGCTTTCAAAGTATATAAATAAATACATTTTAATATTATTTTTTCTTGGACAAATTATTTTGTGAAAAATGTAATCTTCATAATTATTTTTGTAAGAAAAAAGTGTTTAATTTCAGTAATACTTAGAAATATCATATGTAAATTAAAAGAGTAATTAATTGCAGCGTAAGAATAAAAGAAGAGTTTTAAATTTAATTTTAACTTAGATATTTTAATATAGCTTATATTTTAGTAAGTTCTAGATATTATCAAAATGAATAGTTGTGTTTTATTAATATTTTTAATTTGAAATATCTTAACAATTTTAATAATATTTTTGATAATAATCAAAATTTACATCTACATAATTTCAAATAGTTTTTCAAATAAAGAACCTACATAAGATTTTAGCTGAGCTAACCTATGTTTAAAAAACTTATAAAAAGATCTGCAATTTTAGGATTTGGGTAAATATTCATCATTTGAATTTAGAAATATTCAACTATTCTTTTAAAAACTTAAGAGGCTTTGTCACTTACAAATTCATCATAGATGAATAATCAAAAAGAGATGCATAAGGTATCTACAATGGATTCTTTAATTCTTTCAGGGCTGCATATATAGGTAAATAGAAAAATAGAAATAAAAATCAGCAATCTTTCAATTTATTTCATGTTTTTAAAAGTTGGGTCAAGCGTTTATGCATATTAGACAGGTTTTGGAGATTTAGTTTATAACACAGATGAATATATAGCTAGAAGAGAAGAAGTAAAAAGATTTATTGGGAATAGTTATTGAATTATTTATTTTTTATAATGTAGATTCACACAGAAGTAGCTAAAAAAATTCTAGAATTGAGTTTAGTTAATCGAGGTATTTATCTTAAAGCAGGTTAGTATTTAGGAAATCTTGAAAGAATTATGCCAAAGTAATATCTCTAAATATTCCTATTAATATTGAATAGAAAATTAACTAGCAATTAAACAATTTAATATTGGATAATAGTAGAGTTTTTATAAATTAATTAATAAATTATTTTTTTAATATAGAGAATACACAGATGTATTAAAGGTACTTTAGGATAGCGGACCAAGTTTACCATTTGAAGAAATTAGAGTAGTATTAGAGAAAGATGTTGGAAAAATAGAAGATATATATAGTGAATTTGACAAAGAAGCTATTGCAGCTGCTTCTCTTGCTTAAGTTCATAGGGCTGTATTGAAGAAGAGTGGATAAGAAGTAGCAGTTAAAATACAATTCCCATTTTTACGTACTTAAACTCATTATGATTTAACTGTAATTAGCTAAATAGTTAAATTATGTGATTGGTTTTTGTAAAAATCACCTGACTTTAAGAACATCAAAATGCATGATTAATTTGCTAATTTCTAAAAAGTTCTTCTTGAAGTAAAAAATTATTTAGGTTAAAAACAAACTAAATTTCTGTTTTTTATAATTTTAATATTTAGGAATTAAACTTTTACAACGAAAAAAGCAATGCAGATTTAACAAGAGAATAATTCAAACATTATGATAAATTATATATCCCTTAATATTTTCATGATTACATGTCATAGAGAGTTTTAACTATGGAGTTTGTAAGAGGAGTTAAGGTAAAATTTCATCATTAATATGATATATTATTTTAATTTATCATAAAATATATAATCATATGACAATGTTTTCTTTTTTTAGATTAACGATAAACAAGGAGTAGAAAACATGAAACTTTAGCCTTTAGAATGTGCAAATATTTTGATTGATGTTATGGGAAGAATGCTTTTTAAAACAGCTGTATGTTAGATTTTTAATTTTAAAGAAGAAAAAAAGTACATTTATTTATATTTAAAAAAGCATGTTCATGCAGATCCTCATCCAGGAAATATTTTTGTTAGACAACACCCAAAAGATCCTGTAATGAAAATTAGTATTTAATTTTGTATTGAAATTAAGATTTTTAAAGAAAAGACCTTAAATAGTTTTGATTGATCATGGATTTTATGTTGATGTTCCACCTTAAATATAAAAAGATTTTTGTGAGTTGTGGTATTCTCTTGTCACTTTTAACTATACTAAAATGAAAAAAATAGCAGAATCCTTGGGAATAGGTCAACATTATAGATTTTTGCCAGTTATTTTCTTATTTAGAACAATGGAAAGTAAGACAAAGTTAGGAAGTGGAATGGGTAAGGAAGATAGAAAGATTCTTTATCAACAAAATTTGATCAGCTTTGAAAAAATTAGTTTACTTGTCTAAGATCTTCCTCCTGAAATGATATTTATGATCAGAGCTAACAACATTATAGCCATCCACAATGCTACTTTGGGAGGTACTACAAGAGATAGAGCTGTTAAGTTTACCAAGTTTGTAGTGTCGGTTTTAAATCCTTCATTTATTGGATATTATACAAGACTTGCATGGGTTTATTTTAAACTTATGATGTTTGAAAAGTTCCATTCTCTTTTCAAAATTATGTTTAAGTCCTATTCCAGAGAAATCTGATGAATAAGATAACAACACTTTGTCTTTTTAAAGATATTAAAATGTGCCAATTTAAATTGTAACAAATAAAACTTTCTGTAAATAATTTATTTCATTTTTGATAAAGCGATCTATGTTTATTATTTGTATTTCTGTGGATTTCATAAGAAATTTAAAAATAATAATTGATAATATTTAGATACACTTTAAATATATTAATTACAGCAAAGCAATATTAAAGAAATCTTATCAAATTTATGATATAAAATCTTTGAAAACTGATTTGATAATTAATAAGAAAATTTTAAATATATTTGGCAGATATTTTAATTAAAAACTTCAAAAAGTCTATTAGGTTATCAAAATGTAGAAATAAAAGTAGGAATTAACATTCTCAGAAAATAAAGGACACTCAGATACAAATGTTAAGTTAGTAAAATTAACATAGCAAAAAGATTAATAGGATTTTAATAATTATAATTTTCTTTTTTTATTAACAGATGAAAATTTTCTTATCTTAATATTTGATCTCAGAAGGTAAATTAATCATTATGAAAAAGCATTTTGAAATAATTTTATAAAATTTCTTTTTAAGGGTTTAAGAAAGCCTAAGAGCATGCTATCAATTTGCTAACTGATTTACTTATTAAATGTAAAATTATTGCTTAAATGAAAAAGAAAGCTAATTATTTTCTGAAAGATATCAAAAAGATTGGAGTCAAAGTGAAAAGAATTACTTAATTATAGGGAAGAAATGAAACAAATATATTTTAATTGCTTTTCGAAGTTGATACAAACATGAAGATAACAATAAATAGCATTCTTGATTATATCAGTGAAAACTAAAATAAATAAGTTGTTAGCAAAGATGCCCAAGGCAAAGAAGAAATTGTTAAACCTAAAAAAGAAAATTACTTTATTCACAGTAATCAAATTAGCCTTTTAAATATATTTATAAATATTATCTTAAAAGATTTAATATCTAGACACACTAGCAAATACAGAAAATAAAACAATTTTATTTTATATATAATATAATATAGATTTAATCAAAGATATATTCTAGAATGAAAGTAATAATGATATAGAAGAAGATAGAGAATTTACCAATATTAAGAAGACAGAAGATAGTTTTGAAGGTTTAAGAGCTGTTGAAGATGTTAAAAATATTAAGTCTCTATCTGAATCTAGAAGCATAATGAAATTGATTAATCGCAAATAACCAGAACTCCCAAAATCAAAAGAAGTAAAATAATAATATTTAAAAATATTCTGACAAAAAATAAATTTTCAACAGACCGAAGAGTAAGAAGGATACAAAGAATCAGATATCAAACTTCTCAAGGCATAATAAAAAAGATACTTTATATCTTAATTACTAAGAATTAGAAGACCTATAGAGGAATTGAATAATAAAAGAAAGCTAAAAGAAGTGTATGATCAAGAAAATGAATAAGAAATTCCTGAAATTGTTTTTAAAAAGAGTTTTGCTGAAGATGAGAAAGATGAAAATGATGAAGGAGGTATTTAGAATTCAAATAAAAAACACTATATATAATTAATTTTTTTTTTGAATTAGCTTTATAAATTGTAGATAAGGGTAAAAAACCTGAACAAAAACAAGTAAATATTTTAAATCCTTTTAGCATACCTTCAAAAAAGGTTAAAGAAATTAAATTGGATGATTTTAGCATTTGAATTAATGATAAAAGGCAAAAAAAAAATTTTTTTAATAATTAATATTGAGTGTTTTATGCGTTTAATCTTTTGTTGTTGTTTTGATGATATTTCGTTTATGTTCAAAAGAAAATACAATAATGAACTAAAGTTTGCTTGAAACATATAGGAAATCATAAGAAGCATTTATGTATTTTCATCACAAATTATTGATGAATTTTCTGTTAATTTTACAATTTAAGAAAAGATTTTAAAATAGTTTTAGGACATCTAAGGTTTAATATACAATAATAATAGAATCTAACCAAATAATATCATTTTTCAAATTCAATTAATTTAACTTGAATATGGCCTTAACATTTTTATCATTTATTTTTGATGTTTACTAATAGAATTAAGGATTATTTTAGAATATTAATTAAAATTACTCTTTTTACTATTAGAAGGAAAGAATATGATTAGTTTAGAATTCACAAAAAACGATGCAATTATTTATTTTTAAAGAAAAAACGATTAACTAAAAAATCAATTTTTAGAAATCATATATTTACATTAGCAAAATTAATTAATTAATAATATTAATAATCAAATTTCGGATCTATATTTAGAAAATTTCTGAAAAGATATTTAAGAAAAGTACAAATATCAGTTAAGCTCTACATTGAATATGGCCGATTTAGAGAATTAGAACTAGCCCTACAATTAGAATAGTGGTTATCCTAATTATGGTGCAAATGAAAACACTGGTTTTGATTAAGGAAGTTCCAAAGGTTTGCTTGGACATGAAACCAGAATGAAATTTATCTCTAAAGTTTACTCAATTTTATCAATTCAGATTGGTATTACTTGTGCCTTTTGTTTCACAGCAATCCAAAACAAAGCCTTCAATAGTTTTTTACTAGATTCTTCAAACATTTGGCTCTTTTATGTGTCTATTGTTATGACTCTAATTCTTTGTATTATGATGGTATGCTACAGAAAATTTGCAAGAGAAGTACCCTATAATTACATATGTCTACTCCTCTTTACTGTGTTTGAGTCTTACATAGTTGGTTAAGTTTGCGTTTTGTATTCTCCAAATATAGTCATTATGGCTGCTCTTTTAACCTTGGGTACATTTTATAAATATATTTTTTTTATTCATAAATTATTTTAAATAGCAGAATTAACTAAATTCTAAAGTTAAATAATGTTTTTCCTTTCACTCACACTTTTCAATAATTCTTGATTTCACCAAAAATATAATTGAAATCGTTTTTTTATTTAAAGCTATGTTCATAGGATTAACTGTTTATGCATTCACAACTAAAACTGACTTTACAGTAATGGGTGGTCTCCTATTTGTATGCTTACTTGTTTTCAGTTTTGCTGGTATCTTTTTATTTTTCACAAACAATAATGTTGCCCATATCATTTATTGTTGTATCGGTGTCATCATTTTCTCTATCTACATTATTTATGACACCTAGTTACTTATGGATAACAAAACTTACTCATATGAAATCGATGACTACATCATTGCTTCTCTCCAATTATACTTGGATATCATCAACATTTTCCTTTACATTTTAGAAATACTTGGTAGAAGTGATTGAATAAAAAGTAATTATTATTAATAAAATGATTAAATAGTTGAATCTATAATTAAAATTGTCATTTTTTACTTGATAAGTACTTGTTAAAAACTAAAAATTTATTTTTAAAGCCATTTATTTATCTATTTTTATGAATTTTTTACCAAACATTTCTTCATTGAAAAAATAAATTTAATTAAGTATTAAGTAAATTTTCACAAAAATCTCAAGATGATATTTAATTGAAAGTTAAAATAGCAAAATTTTATTTTATTTTATTTTAGATTTGTGTTAATTAATATCTTATATTTGTAATAGCATATTATTCAAAAAAAATTATAAACACTGCTTAGTTTTTTTTAACATTTTGAACTAAAAAAATTAAAATGATTTTCTATTAAAATTTAGCTAATTAAAAATATGATTAAATATTGAATTATTATTGTTAATAATTAAAAGAACTTTACATTTTTAGTATTTTATTGATGTTTGTTTATTTTAATTAATTTACAAATTAATTACTAATTAAAAGTAAATTTTCATAGGACAATTTATTTATTTGTTTATCAAATTTGTAAATTTAATATAATATGAAAATGGAAATTTAGAATGCTAATTTAATAAAATATTACATTGGTAATAGTAAAAATATTTTAACCGTTACTTTGCTTAATTTTTATATTATGACTTCTGTGCTATTTCAAGTTTCTATAAATTTAAACTAATAAAAATATTTCAGATTTTTTTTATAAATTTCTAAAAAAGGAAAAATTTTTATTTAAATTGTTTAATTAAACTAATAATCAAATCAAAATTGTGATTTTTAAGATTTATTTTATGGAATCTACATTGGATTCAAAAATCTTATAAAACGAGAAAACATGTAATATAAGTAAGGAGGAGTGCCTATCATCAAAATCAATGAAAGATATAAGAAAAATAAAGTCGATATATATATTTATTGAGGAATTGTTTAAATTTGCTTTTATTTTTCATGACAAATTGTAAAAATATAATTAAATTAGATTTGTTGATACTAAAAATTTAGAGAGATTTTGTGAAGTTAAAAATTATGAAAATGAAGGATAAAGGTAGTTGAAATGAAAATGAAACAAACTAGTGTAAACTTTATTCAAAAAATATATACCATGATACAACTAAATATACAAAAGGGTTACACTTAAGTAATTTCATGTAGATTATTGGATTATTTGATAATAAGTTAGCATGATAAATGGTTAATAATGATTGATATTGATTTTTATGTTTAATAATACGAATGTATTTTATAATGCTGTTTAAATGTTTGGTTTAAATTATATTTTAGATTTCAGAACTGTTTTGATATAATCAACCAGCGAAAAAGCATTAATGGCTTTCTCACTCGTAGATTTGAGAGACATCGAGAGGCATTTCAACGATTTGAGTTTGATAATACTTTTCAGTTTCCTTTAAGAACTTAGCATCAGCAGGGACGACGAAGTTGATGGCAACACCCTTTCTACCGAAACGACCAGATCTACCAATTCTGTGAATATAAGATTCCTTCTTAAGGGGTAAGTCGTAGTTGATAACCAAGTTGACTTGATGGATATCGATACCTCTGGAGAGTAAATCAGTAGTGATAAGAACTCTGGAAGTACCAGTTCTGAATTCCTTCATAATAAGATCTCTGTCTTATTGAGTCATTTCACCGTGCATGGCAGAGACGGTCATATTCTTTTCAACGAGCTTGTCTCTTAATTCATCGACTCTCTTCTTGGTGTTGCAATAGATAATAGCTTGAGCAATTTCGATGTTGTTGTATAATTCGACTAAGGTGTCAAACTTCCATTCTTCCTTATCTAAGGCAATGTAGAATTACTTGATACCGTCCAAAGTCAAGTCGTCATTCTTAACGAGGATGGTAGCGGGGTCTCTCATAAATTATTTGGTAATTTCAAGAATTTCAGGGGCCATGGTAGCAGAGAAAAGAGCAACCTAGATATCGTGGGGTAACTTTTAGAAGATATTGTTGATTTGATCCTTGAAACCTCTTCCCAACATTTCATCAGCTTCGTCCAAGACGAATAACTTTAAGTGGTTGGGGAGTAAAATATTCTTGCTGATTAAGTCCAAAACTCTTCCAGGGGTACCAACGACAACTTGGACACCTTCTCTTAATCTCTTTCTATCTTCCTTGGGATCAGTACCACCAGTGCAAGCATAGGCGGAGACCTTCAAGAATTCACCTAAGTACATGATAACCTTTAATTAAAAAAAATATTATTAATATTTGCTGCTAAATAATTGCTATGCTATTTGAATTTATAATCTTTCTTTTGCTTAATTATTTTTTTGTCTTAAAGAAAAATCAATCAATCAATTTATAAAAGATAGTCAATCTCTCTTTAAGCAAAAAAGAAAAAACTCTTTAAAGATAATTATTTTTTTTTCTTTTAGTGAAGAATTTATCTCTAAAAATAGAAAGATTATCTAAGCATTTTGTATTTTAATTTTTAAATTTCTTCTTACGGTGATAATTTATTGAGCCAATTCTCTGGTGGGGGCAAGAATTAAAGCTTAAGTGTTGGGGGAGCTGGTGTCGATGACTTATAAAGTGGCAATAGAGAAAGTAGCAGTCTTACCAGTACCAGATTGGGCTTGGGCGATAGTATCTTTACCCTTAATGATAGGGATAATACCGCATTGTTGGATGGGGGAGGGCTTTTCAAAACCATAACCTATATTTTTAAAAATAATATTTAGCTTCAAGTTCATATGAAAATTTGAGATTCTTTAAACTATTCCTATTCTCTGAACATCTCTTATCAACCAAGATAGTTTATTTGTAAAACAAAATGTTTTATCTTAACTCGTTAACACTTAGATGAGAGACGATTAAGTATTTTCTATACAGTCATATTTATTAGTACATCTTGGATTTTTGCTTTATTTAATAAATCCAAGAAATGTTAGTCTTTATGCACTAATATTTTCATAGAGGGATCAAGTTTGCATAAAAATATTTCAGAGATTTTAAAATTTAGGGATTTTGTATCTCATATTTTTGATAAAGGTTAACTTTTCTTAGCTACCAAAAGCCAATTAAGCTAGTTTTGATCCAATAAGTTAACCTCTTAGTAGAAATTCAAAAATATTTTAAAATTATTTCTTCAAATCTTGACTATGAAGGACCATACATTTAACTTTTATTGATTTAACTACATAGTCCATTCAGTTTACTTCACTTGGTTTGAAATTTGTTGCAGGGAGAGGAGAATTTAAGAAGAATGAAGTGGTTTTTTTAAGTAAATAGAAAGGAATGAATTTCTTACCATAGATACCTCTGAGGAGGTCTTCCTTAAGTTATAACTTGTGGAAAGAATCAACAGATTCGAACCAGTTAGTTTCAATATCGGTAGTCTTTTCTTGTTTAACAACTTCCTTTTGTTCCTCGCTCATTTTTAATTTTTACTTTTCAGAATTTGATTTTTTAATTTTTTTTTTTGATTTTTCTTTGTTTTTCTTTATTATTGTTTTATGATTACAATCAAAATTTAGTATCTTTTAAAGGTATTCTCAAAGCCGAAAACTTTCTTTCTTTTTTTACCCACTTTAATTTAATCCTCATTAATACCATATCAAATATATGTTTTTTGCATTGCATAATAAATAGATTTTCTTTAAAATGTACTATTTCATTTAAATATAGAAAGGCTTTCTTTCTTTCTCTCTCAATCTTTCTTTCTTTCACACTTCTTTCTAAATTTAAATATCAAAAGAAAATCTGAAAGATATTTTTTTAGTTCAAAATATGTGCACGGTAGGTAAGTATCTTCTGAAGAAATTTACGCCATAATATTCATTGTTTTCATGTCTTTCTTATTAAAATACCACATAAATTACATTTAACAAATTGAAACTATTTATATTTGATAAGTTAAGTATTCAATTTTACTTTACAACTTCTTTAAGATTTACAAAAAAAATTAATTTCATATAATATACTAGACAATCTTATAGAACTACTCTTAACTACCTAAATTGTATTACCTCTTTTCTAAGTTTTTTTATTGAAATTCTATTTTTATCCTATTAACTAACTTTATTATTTTGCTTTAGATAAATTTATAGTAATTCGCATTAAGCATCTAAATTATAAATTAGTTAATTTTTCTGTTTATTTTTAATATATAAATTTTATAATCATCTTGTCTTTCTAAATTTTCGCTCTTCCAAAGAAATTTTAAAAAACTTCTTTTTACAATTTTAATTTTAAGAATAAATGGATAACTAAATCTAGGAATTTAATAAATGCGTCAAATTCCTTTTCAAAATTATTTATAACTTAAAAAAAATATTCTTCAAATATCTCAAACCGCCTTGTTTATGTGCAAGCTTAAATTAAAATTTTGCCCGCTTTTTGTATATTTTTAGTCTTTTTGCAAGCAAAATGTATATTACACGTAGATAATTCATTCAAAAGTAAAGAAAACCAGCAATTCCTTTTTAGAAAAATATTTTTATTTTTTTTAAAATTTATTTTAAAGCAAAAAGAGCAAAAAATTGGTTTACCCTGTAAAAAGGCAAGAGTTTTTAGTCCAGTAACCATTTAAGCTTAAATACGTTTTGAGTAGTTAAATACTACAACTTCACAGTATTGATATTTTTCCATTATATTTTAGTAGGTGTCTAACTAACTTTTGTAATTCACAATCATAAATTATTATTTAAAAGTCAATAATATCACATTTTAAACATGTCCTATTTTAAAAAAATCTTACCATTTTATTCAGGAATTATTTATTAATCTACCATTTTTTATTTTCATTTTTAAATACGCAAATCACCACAATTTTAATAACCAAAATAATTAAGTGATGGAATAAATATAATTCTACTTTAAAATTTTAATATTTTTTTCTTATTAAGGTTATAATCTATTTTAATTTTTATAAAAATTATGAATTATATTTAAAAAATATTGTGAATTGAAACGAAAGCAATTTTTATCTTTTTAAAAACATTTTTTGTCTAATTAGACTGAAATATTTAAAAAACTTATTTGAATTGAAAAACTTAACTTTCTCCTTAACTTAAAGGGGGCACCAATTAATTATTTTTTTAGTATTATATTACTCAATACAATTTACATTTAAAACCAAAAATATTTTTAAAAACAACTTCAAATGAATAAATATAATTTTTTTTAATTTTGACTAAAATTGGATTAAACTCATCTAAAAAAATAAAATTGAATTGATTTGAATGTCTGATGATATTATTAAATTGATATTGTGTATGTAACATATGTTCTAGAAAATTTTACTAAAATTATATTTTTTAAACTAATCAAAATTTAGAATGTGCAATGTAATAAGGGTAATCTGTATATCCATTTCTATCTCCATTATACAAGAATACTGATCTGAGATTCTTATTTATATTTCCCCTTTCTCTAATCCTTTAAGGGATATCTGGATTAGTAATTGATAAAACTTCAAAAGCAACTGCTTAGTAACCTACATCTTTAACAAGACTACTTGCCTCCTCAAATGTCTAAAAGTCACTGTTTGCTATCATATTACCTTTATATAGAGTTCTTATTATCTTGAAAAATTCAGGCATTGGGTCCTCAAGAACATAATTACTAAATTCTATTTCTGTATGCTTTTAATTTTATGTAGGAATGATATCTAAATAACCTATTTTTCTAATTTCTACAAAAGCTATTTTTCTTTATTCAATTTCTGAAAGGAGATATCTCATCAATTTTATTGGATCAGAATCGCTCATTCCATATTATTTATTTATAGGTGATAATTTGATTGATAATCTATCATTGCTATAAACAGTAAGTATTTCATCAATAATTTCTAAACAAAATCTGCATCTATTTTCGATAGAGCCACCATACTCATCACTTCTATTATTAGATCCATCTCTCAGAAATTAGTCAATTAAAAAGCCATTTCCTGCATTTATTTATATACCATCAAAACCTGCTAATTTAGCATTATAGGCAGCTTTCTTAAAATCTAACTTTATCCTTTTAATATCTTCCTTTGTCATTTCAACTGGGACTGAAAATTATTGATCCTAAGCAAAAATATTTTTCCCTTCAATCTGAATTTTAGATGAACCTAAAGCTGATTTGCCTTATCCGAGTTAAGAATCGCTAACTACTCTTCCTGGATGAAATAATGAAAGGTAAATATTAGTAGTCCTACTGTGTACTTTATCAACTACTTCTATCCATGCATTAGTCTATTACTCATTATAAATTCCTGGTAATCCTTTAAAAGAAATGTAATCATCATTAACATAGCAGTCATCAGTAATTATTAATGCATTGTGATATCTTTACATATAAAAAGATCCCATTAAATCTACAGGTGCATTATTTTATTTATTTGCCCTAAATCTATTAATTGAAGGTACAACAAATCTATTTTTCATATTTGTATTACCTAATTTAAAAGGCTCAAAGAGCTCTTTATTTTTGCTATTAACCCCAGTTATCATTAAACTAATAATATTCTTAAAATTAAAAATTAAATAAATAATATTCTTTATTATCAAATTGTTGTTTTTAATAGCAATTAAAATGCTTCAGAATAGTTTTTATCATATGTGATACATTTATTTTAATTATCGGCGTATTTAATTTTAATTCTAAATAGTTAATATGATTAAACAAAACAAAAACATGAACATATTTTTATTTAAAAACTTCATAACTATTTTCTTAATCATCAAAAAATAATAAAAAAGTTAATTCATTTGGAATAGCATAGCATATCAATAGTTATTTGAAAAAAAAATTTTTTTAATTATTTTATAACAAATTTAAATTATTTTATCTCCTAATACCAATTTTAACTAATTATTGGAATCTAATTTCAACTTTTTTGCCAACTTATCAATGAGAAAGGAATTATCTGATCGTTGTAGAATATTAAATTAATTTTTAATCTGTTAATAATGGAGTTTTAAGATTTTAGATATCTTGAAAATGTAAGCTACAAATTTAATTTAATTTTTTGTTTAAAATTTATATTTTTAAAATACTCAGAAAAGTTTCAATTGCTAAAAAAATGGAGAGTTAGGAAAATAGACATACATATTTTTAGCTTAGTTTCAAATATCAATCTAATTTATAAAGAAATTATTAAATATAATTATCTGTTTTAACACAAATGCTTATTAGTAGTCATTTATTGATGGTAAATTTTATGCTAGAATTTAATTTAGAGCTATATAATATTCTAAATATCTTGGCAATTCTTAAAAAATGCTTTTAAATTTAAGAATATTTATAATCAAATATTTGTTTTAAATTTATTAAATAAATGAATTAAATTTCAAATAAATTATGAAATTTACACAAAAATAATAAATTAACTTTTTATTTCATAAACTTTTAGATTTGAGATACAAATCCATTTATTAAAAAATATTAAATTAATATTCTGGCATATTTTTTTATATTTTCAAAACCATATCAACAAGTTTGTCACCAAATCCTTAAAGTGTTTCTCTTCTTTCACTAACCCATTGTGAATCACTAAAAATAACTTACATGTTTAATTCAGATGGAAACCCTAAAATAAAAGGTTCTCCATATTTTTAAAAATCTTATTGGTCCTCTCTTGAAATTACAGCATCTTATTTTGATTTCATATACCCTGGTCTTTGCAAATTCTGAAATTCTTTAAAAACATGTAATTAAGGATTATCATATGTAGCTGTTGAACTTTTCAAGTATTGTAAAGTTAATTGCTAGATAACAGCACAAACATAAAAGCAGTTTCTAACATTATGATAAAAAATATTAAAATAAATTAAAAATAATAATATAAATATTTGTACTCCTTTAATTATTAGGTTTCCTATACTCCTTCAAGTAATGACCATGGCTTATTGAGAACCTCTTAGAGTAAAATTCTGATAACAAAGAAATGTAAAATAATCATTTACATTACCGATTTATTTTAAGTTCTAAAAAAAATTTTTAAATTGAATTTTGAAAAAATATTTAATTTACTAAAATTATCCATAGCATGTGAATTAAATTCTTTCTATTTCAAATTTTGTTAAGTAATTAGGAGGAGGAAAAGAAAACTATTTTGTCATCTTTGCAAAAAAAAGAATCAACTCTTTACTAATAGAAGAATCAGACAAATTATCAATCAAACAATCTATAAGAACTTTTACAATATTCTATTATTATTTTAATCATAAAAAAAAATTTGGTAATTAATCTTTTTTACTAAATGAATTACTTTTAATGAGAGCATTTTTGTTTTATTGACTTCCTTTGCTGATTTTTTTTCCAATTCTAAATCAATATTTAATTTTTTATCATAAACTAACAGCTTAAAAGCTCTTTCACAAGAAACTTTAATATATTATTTGCTATCCTAATTAATTATATTTATTTATGTTTGCCTAAACTAATTATTTATTTATATATTTAATTTACAGTTAAAGCTTAAGAAATAGAATTGTAGACATTTTTCATTTAAGGATCTCTTTTATTCTTGATATAGAACTACATAGTCTTTTTGAAAATTACTAAAAAGAAGGCCACTCTTTTAAATTATCCTATGATTTGTTTTTTCCTTTATAAAAAATTTTATCAATATTTTGTTTATTTTTTGCAATAATACCTCTTCTTTGGAATTTTCCCTTCTTAGTCATCATCTGACTCATTTTATTACATATTTTACTAGCTTTTAAAAAGTGAGCTTTTTTAAACCACTGTTTATTTTTTAGATTCATCTTTATTTTTATTTTTTTTAAGCTCCTCTAAATACTTTTTTCTTTAAAGCTCTTCCCTTAAATTTAGTATTTCTTACTTTTATTAATCTTGAAACATTTTATTAGATGATAAATAATAGATTATTGATTGATTATAATTCTCTTACCTAATTCTGCTTATTTGGTATTTTGGATAAAAACATCTGCATCAAATTCATAAATTTCCTGAAATGCCTTCTTCAAATCTCTATTTTTTATTCTCTATTGAATATTTTACAAAATCAATCAATTATTTATTGTATTTTTTTGTGTTTTTTTTACATCTTTAGCCATGATTTCAATAAATTCATCCACTATCATTTAAAAGATTAAATAAAAATATTAATATTTTAAATTTTTGTGTAATAATCCAAAGTCTTTTATTCAAGATTTATTTCTAAAGTTTTTTAGAAGTTAATTGTTAAGCTAATTTTTATTCTTGAAAAAAAATTATTCCCTTAAAATAATTACTTGCTTTGTTTAGATTTTAAAATCAACATTTTAAAAATATTTAATTGTATTTTATTAAGATTTTAATTAAGAAAATAAATTATTTATTTACAATTCTTGAGTTGACTTATTGCAAATTTTGGTACTTTATCAAATTGCTGTGTTATTGAAGGAGGTAAATCAACTAGTTATTTGTAAGATTAGCTCATAGATTTTAAATCGTGATATGTAGGAACGTTAATAGGTTTTGAAATACTTTTTATGTTTGGAGTATTATGTTGGAGGTCTTTTAAATAAAATGGAGGAATTTCTAAATCAACTTTTTATATATTCTTGATTTACTAGCTTTTGTTGACTTTAATTCTTTTGGATGAATTAGAACTTAAGAAAGATTAATTTTTTTCTGTATCATTTACATCACTTAATGCTACTTAATCTTTTAAAAGTTATAAATTAAATTAGATTTATAATAATTATTGAAGTTAAATACTCTTGAAGTCATATTAGTATTCCATAACGTATTTTTAATTTAAGAGGTATTATAATTTTTATTGCAAGTCTATTCTTTTTTGCCTATTTTATTCTAATTAGTCATAATGTATTGTATTAAATTAACTTATATCATTTTTTGAAGAATTATTATTTAGGTAGCCATTTAAAATATCAAGTTTTTATAGATCTTTTTTAATTTCGATATCCTTTTAGTTAATATTATTTAGAACTCTTTATACTTAATCTATTTATTGATTTATTAAATCATATTCTTTTTCTTTTATTTTCATTTCATTATATTAATATTTTTATTTATGTTGTTCTAGTTCATATTATTTATTTTAGTAGTTCTTTTGAATCACATTATTTTAGTATTATAGAAGCTTTATTTAAAACAATTATGTTGTTTAATGTTTTTATGATAAAATTTTTGTACTGTGTTGAAATTATTCCATTTGTGATAGGAATCTAAAAATATCTCACTCTCTTAAGTAGATGTCTAAGCTGAGTTATTTTAATTTGATATGAATTGTTAGATATGCATTCAAATCATAAAAATTAGGTACTTTCGTTGGGATGTGTAGTCATTTAATCAAATTTAGATATAGATTTTGTAGTAGTTTCGGTTCTATCTTTTGACTAAATTAGAATTAAAAATATAAATTAAAACCAATTAAAATAATTTACATTATTAGTCAAGAGATTTTATCCTAGTTTTGATAATCTACTCATTTTTAATTAATCTTCCTTTCTTTTTATGTAGGATTTATACTAATAACTTTTTAATCAGAAATATATTATTGATAGAGATTGATGATAAAAAAGCTTATAATATTCAATTATAATTTGTTAATAAATATTTGTTAACTTTTCAGAAAATATTTGATTATTTTTTTAATTATGAATCTAAAACAAAATTCTACTAAGTTTCTACTCAACCATTAACATATAAACCATAAACATATGAATATTTATTTTGTAAGAATAAGAAAATTTTTAAAAACTTTTAAAAATGAATGAAAATATAATATTTAAAACAATTTATTAGTGACAAAATTTATTTTAAATGATAATATTTATGATAAAAAATTAATAAACAATAATTTTAAAAAGTATATCATTATAAATTTGGAATTAAATTCTTTATAAGATTAGAAAATTTAGATCTAATACTATTTGACACATCAATGATTTCTTAATGAGACAAATGAGTTTTAGATAGACCAGCTCCCATATTTGAAACGCATGAGATTCCTAAAACTTAGATGTTCATGTGGCTGGCAACAATAGCTTCATAAACTGTACTTGCTCCTACAAGATCAGCTCTCAAAGTTCTAAGCATGAGAACTTCAGAAGGGGTTTCATAATTAGGTCCTCTTAGACCAGCATAGGTTCCTGTTTTTACTGAAATATTTAAGTCTTTCATGACTTTCTTAGCCTTTTCTAAAAGCTAAGGAGCATAAGTAAAAGACATATCTGGGAATCTGGGTCCAAATTCTTCTTCATTTAAGCCTATTAGTGGGTTTGTACCTAACATGTTTATGTGATCTCTAATTAGAATGAGATCTCCACTTTCATATGAATCATTCAAACCACCAGCAGCATTAGTAAGTATTAGAATTTTGATATCTAAAAATAATAAATTAAATTATATAAAATTTGTTTGTTTTTTTAATAGATATATTTAGTAGATAGATAATAATTACTCAAAAGCTTAAATACTTTTATAGGGAATACACATTCTTGGATTGAGTGACCTTCATAAAAATGATATCTTCCTTACATACAAACTATTTCTACTCCTTAAACTTTTCCAAAAATAAGCTTTCCTGCATGGCCAACAACTTATGTTTTTTTAAAATGAGGAATATCTCCATAAGGTATTTCAATTTTATCTTCTATTTCCTCTCCAAAATTACCAAGGCCACTCCCTAAGACTATAGCTATTTGTGGTTTTAGATTATTAATCTTTGATTTAATGAATTCTGATGATTCTAAAGCAGATTTATAGTCAGTCATTTATTTTTTGTAATTTTTTGTTTCAAAAAGATATATTTAAGATTTATTAACTTTATGAATTTCTTTCTAGTAATTCTGCAAATAAAAATTTTTATAATAATATAAAACAATAACAATAAAAACCTATTCTAAAAAATCAATAAAAATAAATTAAATTAAATATTTAAGTAAAAAAAACCAAAATAAAAATGATTTCTAAAAAATGAAATGATAATTTAAGTCTATATTTATTTAGTAAATAATGTTAAAAATTCATAAGAAGTAGACAATCACATTTTATTTCTAAATTTATGAATTATCAATATTATTTTTTTGTTTTTTTGAATAAATACTATCTCTAATTCCAAATAATTATTTTGTATTAATTTCTTTGATTATTTTTTAATTCTATTAAGCATAGTTGTAGGTTTTTAAAATGGGTAAAGCAGAAGCAGGTACTCCTAAAGATATTTCAAATAGGATGAAATTAAAAGGTCTTTAGAAACTAAAATTTTTTTGCTAAATGTGCAAGAAATAATGCAGAGATTAAAATGGTTTCAACTGCCATTTGAAGAGCGAAACACATTTATATAATATGAGATAATTTGCTGAAAATCCTAGTGAATTTCTATCTACTTATAGTAAAGAATTTGAAAATAATTTTATGGAATTGCTAAAAAAGAGATATAATTAAAAAAGAGTTTTAGCTAATACAGTTTATAAGGAGTATATTGGAGATAAAACACATGTTCATATGAATAGTACTAAGTGGACTACACTATCTGGTTTTATAATGTATCTTCACGAAACTGGAAAAATTACAGCAGATTAAACTGATAGAGGTTTATTTATTACGTATGTTGATAAGGGATTAGAAGCAATTAAGTAGCAAAGAGATGAAGAAAAAAGAATGAGATTAGAAAAGAAAACTGAAAAGATGTAATAAATGGAATTAGAGCGTTAAATCTAAAATGTTAAAAAGCTAGAAGAAACAATGAATAGAAATATAGAATCAAAAAATGAGTAAATGGATGAATTAGATTTAGAAGGAGGATAATTTGATTTTGGAATATCTTTTAATATAAAAAAACCTTAATAAGATGAAGAGGATGAAAAAGATGAAGATATGATTAGCTTTTCATTACAGCCTTAAAATATTTAATAAAGTTAAGAAAACAAGCAATAAGCTTCACCAAATGAAAATGAAGATAATTTCTAAGTTAATTAATAATAAGAAGATAAAATTTAGGAAGAAGAAGAAGAAGCTGCGTATGATGAAATCCCTTGGTTGCAAGAAAGTATTACAGTAAAAATAAAGGATAAAGAATTAGAAAATGGTTCCTATTATAATGAAAAAGCTATTGTTAAAGAAATAAATTCAGAAGACCCTTTTTAAGCTAAAATATAATTAATTAAAAAACCTGAAATAGTTATTTAGATGGACTAGTAATTCCTTGAAACAGTAATCCCTAAATTGGAGGGAGAAGTTATGATCCTAAAACCTGGATAATATTGCAAGAAAATAGGAATTTTAAAAAATGTTGTTAAGGAATCATTTGAAGGGGTCATATAATTAAAAGATGAACCTTCAGTTTAATTAAATATCCCTTATGAATTATTCAGTAAAATTTGAAAGTTTCTATTAATTAACATTGCATCCAATTACAATATATTTTAGCTTGTGTCTTAATCTAAAAAATTGTATCAGTAATTTTTACTATGATAATAGTCCAAAATTAACCTAATCTTTTTGTAATAAAATATTTTCAAAATACTTCATTTAAATATTTCTATCAAATTATTTCCTTGATGTTTACTTTTTTTTTTATAAGTTTTTGCATAACTAACACAAAAAAAATTATTTCTACTAAAAACATTAAAGTAGCAATAGATGCAGATCATTTATGAAATTTTGATTGCTAATTATCATCTTCAATTGTTTTTTTAGTTCTTTATTTTTTTTTAATTTTCTTTTATGGGACATAAAACCAAGTTTGATACTAATAAATGGGGTTTATTTTTAGTTTAATTTGATCAAAAGAAATTCTTATTTTTGTATTTTTAAGTAAGAAAAAAGAAAAGAAATTCACTTCAGAAAAATAAAATTGGGAATTAATTGTTTACAAAGTTTTACATATAGTTTGTTTTTACTGATTAATTATTATATTGATGATAGTTCAGATAACGGGGAAAAAATTTACAAATGAGACAAGAATAATTTTTAAAAATATTGATAATTGGTTGGTTGATTGGTTAGTTAATTAGTTAGTTAGTAACTTTTAAGAAATATATTAATTTAGTTTTTTTTGAAAAAGTTGTTCTCAGGAATTTGTTTGTTTTTTACAAGTTCAAGGATTTATTTCTATTGTGATAGATTCACTCCTTGACTTATCTTTTTATATTAGATCTTAGTCAGATAATATCTTTGGCTATTGACGATTTGTCTATTAACCTTAGCAATTTTCATTTTCTAAAGTGGATTAAATTTCACTCAAAGTTTCTCTGTTATCATCTTTGTTATCTTGGTTTTTGAAGAAAATTTACTCATCTTGCTTTTTTTCATTTTCAGGGCTATCCTTTTACTCCTCTTCATCTAATTATTGTAATTATGATTACTGCTATTTTATTTATTTAGTTTCTTATCTTTCAATAGCTTGCTAGAAACTTTAAACATTAAAGTGCTCAGAAAGTACATTTTTTTTGGTGCATTCCTCACTCATTTCTACTATTACTGTCTTTTCATTATATACTTTAGGATTTTTTTCAGAGTGTTTTACACCAGTTAGTAAGTCTCTTGAAAGTAATACAGCAGTATTTTTTTTACGTTAAATTTATTTAAATTTTTAAGGGAATTCTAAAGTCACCTAATCCTTAGAATTATTACCATTATTACCAGTTTACTAATTGTTAGATAAACCTTAAATCTATAAACTATTTCCATTGAAATCACTACCAGATTAGCTGAAATCTTTGTTGCTAAATTTTTTGTGTTTAAAGTCTTAGTTTTATCCAAAGAACTTTAAATAGAAAGCTGAGAAAATAACAAAAACACCTACAAGTGAGCCAGCTACAATTAGGCATAGTATGTAAGGACTCATCTACTCTTATAAATAGCTCTCATCTACATCTCTTAATATTACAGCACTAACCCAAATGCCAACTAATATTGTCTTTCCAGCTTTTTTGTCATTTTAATTATATAAATTAAAGATAATTTAATTTAAAAAATATTACTTGTTCCAACAGAAGTTGAAGCTACATTATTCTCTTCATCAAAATAAAAATCTTTTTAAATAATCACTATTGGACCTTCTCTAATATCATATCCTCTAATTCCATATATATTAAATAATGCAAGAACTTTATCACCATCTACTTTAGCTTCAGAGCTAATAGTAGCATATCTATTGTCTAGTCTAGGGTTAACCCAAGGATGGCTTTTATATGTGTTATATTAGCTATCATATTAATTTCCTTTAAGCTCACCTATATACGAATTAGGGACATTCCAAATTAAAATTGCTACAGAAACATATGAAATTTTAACATTATTCCAGGTTGATGCTAGAATATCTAATTTATTTCCACCTTCTTAAAATTATGTGTATGTTTTTATTGAAATATTTTAATTGATCTCTGATGATTAAACTCCTATTTTTAAAAATAAATTAATTAACTGATATCATATTTGCTAGAACAAGCTAGATAATTTAAATAACTTTTATGATTAATTACAATAAATTTAAATTGTCTTTATGATTTTTGTATCATATTACCTAATAAAAAAGTGCTTGTATTGACTGCTCTTGTTGAAAATTACCCATTAAGCTAAATAGATCCTATAACTTAGCTTTAAGGTTTAGATCTAGAATAAATATCATATTCATATAAATTTGGAGTTGGCTGAGAGAATAAATAATAAACTTTAATAAAATCAGATTTTGAGAATGCTGCGTACATAAAAATGAAATTGAATTCACTCTCTTTTTCAAAACATTGAACTTCTATGTCAAAGCCATCAGAAGATATTGCTTATACTTATGTTTGATAACTGTTCATGCTTCCGTGAACTAAAACTATGCTTTGAATTGTAAGTAGGACTTAGGGTTCATCTTAAAAAAGCTTACTAAATTAGATCCTCTTTTTATACAGAAATTTATTCTAGTTACTATCATAAGTTGGAACTACAGTCAAGTTAATCACTTTTTACTCATAATCTCCTAACATATTTGAGTTGCCTTTCTATGTAAATGCTTCGCTAACAAAGATAAAAGCACAAAATAATACTATCTTAAATACTTTGTTCATTATCATGTTTATCTAATAATGTTTATTAATTTAAATGATTAGCATAAATTATTTATATCCTTATACACTTTTAATATTTTTTCATTTAAAAATTAGTCAAATAAATAGGATTAATATCACAATTACCCACTCGAAAATTGATTATCTTAAGTTCGAATCAGCCAAGTAATTATTAGTAGTAACAAATAATTTTTTATTAAAAAGTTAATCCCTTTGTTTATCGCTTTAACTGGCTCATTCACAGCTCATTGATTGGATTCTATGATAAAATTTAATCTTATAAAATAGAATAATCTCTTAATACCCTTATTAAAAAGTTAATAAAAATATATTTTGTTCTAAAAATGGTTAAATGATTATACTTGTTTATTATTGTAAAAATATTATTTTTCTATTTTGTAAGCTTGAATGATAATTTTAGTTTGAGAAACAAAAAAATTATCTTTCAGGTTAATTTTGATTTTCTGAACAATAATTAGGAAAATTGTTCTAAATTCTTCATAAACTCAGGCAAAAAACATAATTATAAATTATTTCTTAACAAAGGATTATCAAAATTAAGGTGGTATTTAGAGAAAAAAAAAGGTAAAATTAAAAGCATTACTTAGTAACTATAATAATTAATTACACAATAATTAGGCGAAATACTTACTATAAATAAAAAATATATTTTGATTTACATTAAATCATTAATGAATATTAAAATACAAATATTTAATAATAGTAAAAGCTTTCCAACAAAAATTTACATCTTAAAAAGGGAAAACTAAATTGTTTCTATTGATCCACATTTAAGTCTCAAAGATTTAGCATTTAAATAAAGCTTTCTTAACAAAATTGCGTTTAATGTAATCTCTAACACTAAAATTATCAAAAATTAAATTAATTATTATCAATACTTTTTGATTCTAAATTTAGGATTTTGATTTTTTTAAATTTTATTAAAAAATATTAAATCAAAAATTTCTACCTTAATCTATTAAGTTTAGTTTATTTTATTTTAGCAAAAGTTAATAAATATATTAATTATTTGTTTTAAAATAGAATAATTATTTTTATTAAAAAAAAACCTTATGAATACTAAATACTTCATTAAATAAAAAAATAAAACTAAAAATTAGCTGTTAACCCATAACAAAAATTTATATTTCAATTAGTGTTTATAAAATTTATTTTTTTTAAGCGGCTTCCTGAACCAAATATTTTAAAAAATATTGTTAAATAGAACTATTACATAATTTAAAAAGTAAGATTTAATCAATGATATAGATAAGAAAATAAACTAAATTACAATTAGAATAGTATTAAGCCTAATAAAATTATGAATATTTATTATCATCCAAAAACTTTTGGGAATCATCATAAATCAGTATATTTTATTTGTTCATCTGAATCTTCATCTTATTCTTATTGATTATTTAAAGTTTGTGATTGGTTAAATTTGTTCAAGTTGTCAAAGCAAATATAGGAAATATATTAAGTAATTGATTTATTTTATTAAATTGTTATTTGAATTGGCTGGACTCCACATGATATTGTGTGATCAGTGTGGTATTTATCAGGTATTTCATTTAATTTAATATGACTACCTTTTATCTTAATTTAAAATTGTTGATTTTAATAATCAGTATTTAATTTCATTTCTTTCTATTTTTGACAAAACTCATTATATGATTTATAAGCAACAGTATAGCTTGATATTGTCATACCGAAAAAGCATTCTTCATGCTCACTTTTTAGCTTTTCAATTAAAATTTCTCTATTTGATTTCATTGAATTAGCCTTCAACTCTTCTTTTTCTTTTTATACTACTTTCAACTACTCTTCATAGTTAAGATTGTTGTAAATATGGTTAGGGTCTCTATTAAAATTCATATTCTTTTCACATTCTGTACCTATTGAGTCTATTAAAGGAATATGAAAATCACTTAAATCATTGAATTACATATTATTTAACTTTCTTTAACTCTTCTATGAGCTTTTTGCTTCTTCAGATTCATTTATATCTGGTATTGTTTTTTCTAAAATCCTTAGAGATTCCTCTAATGATAAACTATCGTTTATATTTAAATTGCTAAAATTAGGCCTTTCATAATTATTATTTTTGTTTTATCTTTTCAATATTTTTAACTCCTTTTCCATAAGTTCATCATATAACTAATTATCTGTTTTTATATCTTTATAATTAGGAATTTGAGCTCTTATTTTTTCTGCCTATAATACATTTAAATCTTAAAATATTTATGAATAAAAACTTAACATGAGTAAAAGAATTCAATATTTACATGAAACTAAAATAAATAAAACAGCTATCAGATTGACTTAAGATATCTTCATGACTTTCTATAATTATTTGCTATTTTTTTTAAATTTAGTTTGGTCTTTAAACTTGCTTTTTTATGTGTTTATTAAAAGGAATTGTGTTTTAATTTAATTTTTAGATTATTTCAATTTTTTGGTTAAAAACTTATTAGTGAATGAATGTCTGTAAAAAAATATATTTTTTAAGTCTTTTTTTACGTTTCTAAAATATCTTTATTACATAAATACAAACAATAATTTTTAAAACAGCAAAATTAGAATTAACAAATGGATTAATCAATGAAAAAATTATGTAATTTTTAAAAAAATAGAAGACAGACAAATTGAATTGGTTGTAAACAAAACATACATAAATAAACTCATATTTCTTAAACAAAAAAACATTGAAAAAATAGCCATTTGTTATTCAGTTTATATATTTTTCAAAAAGACTTTTTTCTTATTCGTCTTCAATAGGAATGACTTTGACAGTGACTGATTTAAATTTAGCTCCATAATGTCCTGCCCAAAAACAGGTGTCTTTACCAGAAATGTAGAAGTTAATCTTATGAGGAACTTTATCAGGCCAAGAGTGAATGTACTTTAGGTTGTAAAATTAATATTCTCTAGATAAATTTTTAATATCTCTTTTATATTAGAAAAGTGTATTTCCATCTTCTCCTAAGATTTCAATTCTTAAACTTGCTTCACCTCCAAATCCAGTATCACTAAATTGTGCTCCTGCTACTACTGCATAATCACCTTTTTGAATTTTTCCAATTAGAAGTTCTGAGTTGTATTTAGTCTTATCTTTAAAGATTTCCTCAAATGTCTTAGACCATAAGAGAGTGCACCATCCATAACTTGTTATAAAATTGCAATCCTTATCGGATTTCTAAATTTAAATTCCATCACCTCCATTTTACACTATTTAGAAGTCTTGATATTAATTTCTTCCATCTGGATTTGAGACAAAGTTTTAAATTAAATTGAAATAGTTATGAATTTTTTCATATACAGTTCCTACTTCATCTTGTGGACAATGTTTAATCATCTTCTTTATGTATTTAATTGACTTAGGAATACCAGAATAAATACACCTGCAACCAATTTTAGTTAGAACATAATCATCATGGCGGAAATGTGCAAAATCTTTGTTTAATCTAAACAATTTAGTTACTTCGGATGTGCTCAAGAAATCAATTAATTTTCTAAAAGCTGGCTTATATGATTTAAGAGAGTAAGAATGGAGTCTACGTTGATCTTCGCCATCATCATATGGTAATTCTTTAACTTCCATAGTAAAGCTACTAATAGAATCCCAGCCTGGAGAAAAGTAACCTCCCATGCAAGTAAAGTGGAAACCTTCAGGAGCTTTAAGTGAGTATTAACCACCACCTTCTCCACCAAACTTATATTCTTTTCCTTTATTTGTGACGACACCAAAGCAGTCAATAATCATACCTTTACTACCTTTCATTTCTACTATATATTCATTTTCATCAAGAGTAAAAGTCTTTATCAAATATTTTTTTGAGTTAAAAAGATCCTTAGGTCCAAATGCAAATCCAGCTATGATTTAATCAGGGTTTTGAATATTCTGATAGTGAAATTGCAATCCACAGATATAGCTATTTTCTGCTCTTTTACCTACTGTGAATTTGTAAATCCTATAATTTTTATTACCTATCTTAAAATAATCATCGAACTGAAGTTCGTCACCTACAGGAAAGTTTATTACTTTATCTTTGCACCAAATACCGCTCTTCTTTTCTTTCATTATTTTACATTCATAATACTCTAAAGGCTTTCTACCTAATAGCCCATTTTTTGTGTGATCCATAGCTTGCTTGTTATCTTTCTATAGTGGATATTTTTAATTAATTTAATTGATTGTTTAAATAATAATATTAACAATTAGTGACTGAAGTATATCAAACAAACTCCTCAACTTTATGTTAGACATATAAATAAACATAACTTTCTCATTATTAGCTTAGTCATAAACATCACATCAGAATGAAATTTTTTTCTATTACTAAAATTTTGCTCAGCAATCATTAGATTAAATCTTAATTTTTTTCTGATACTGTAACCTTCTTTTTTTATACAATACATTTTATCTAAATAAATTAAAATTAAAATATTTATTATTTTTATCAAATTAAAAAAACTATGGAAGAATAAAATAAATACTTTGAAATATAATCTTTTTTTGATAATTTTAATTTATATTTCTATTTTTTAAGCATTCTTTGCAAGGACAGTTAATATTTAAAAAGATATTTCACCAATTTTTTATTTAAAAATTTATTTAATAATTTTTAAGTTATTGATTTTTTAAAAATGAAATAGATTTTTTGTTCAATTTTCCAAAAGTTGAGTAAGTATAAAAGAAAAAGGGTTATTAATGTATTTCCTAAATTTAATGAAATACAAACTTAAACTGAAAAATGAGGATTATCATAAAAATATTTACCAATCCATTAATTAATAAGTTTAAATAGTTACAAAATGTATGAATAAATTAATATAAATTTACCATCATATTTATTAGGTGACCCAAAAAAAACTGCACAATTAACTTTTACCCAGACCAGGGATTATTTTCCACATAAATTAATTGAGTATAATTAGAAGAAATAATAATTAGTTCTAAATAATAGTATAAAAATTTTTAAGATAAATTTTATACATACAGTTCAATTTAAATAATTGCCTTATGAATTAATAATATGATTTAAGTCATTAATGAGATATGTAGGCTCATATCTTAGCTACTATTAACTTACTGAATTGAGGAAATTCTCAAGATATTCTTTTATATCTAAAATACCATTAAAAGATCTTTATCTTCATGAGTTTTCTAAGTTTCTGAAAATAAATCTATCACACAGATTCATATCTGTGAATAAGGAGTTTAGTTAATCACTTTGACTTTTTTCTCAAGTAAATAGCTTGTTGTTGCTCTTGAAATATGAGGCCTAGTGTTATCATTTTTCTATAAAATTTTTTCAAAATAGTAATATCCATGAGAATTCAAAGCTACAGTGATCATAAACTTATGAGGTGTCATTTCTCTTTTCAATTTAAGGTCTCTTATCCCCAGGTCCAACCAGCATCTTACATTCTCCTTTGGTGAATGTGGCTCTAGAAATACCCATTTTTCATCAATTACAAAAACACCACTGCAATTTCTACTCTTTATGTTTTTTAATACTCTGATAAAGTATGAGAAACCCACTTGGCTGATAAACTGTGGTTATTCAAATCTTCTTTCAGATTTCTTTGAACTGTAGACCATGACAATTCAGACTTATTGCTCAATTCGTTTATAGATTAATAAGAATCTTCTTCAATTAGTGACTGAATCAATCAAACATTTTTTTCTATTTTTTAAGATCTTGGCCTACCAGATCCTTATATTCTTTCAATAGAAACCCTTGTCCTTACTCTAAACTACTGTGCTAATGAGTATACTTACCTTTTACCTATTTATGTCTGATCTTAATCTGAGTTGTCTAATAGCTTAACAAATTAATAAGAACCTTAGCCTTTATTAACTAATTTTTTTATGAAAAAATTTGTTTGCTCAGTGTTTTCCTTCCATTTATTAAAAAAATATTTTGTTTGTTTGTTAACTAATTAATTTCTTTTCTTTTATATCTCATCTCACTATTTTTGAATAAATAATATGAGTGTCAGTTAAATAAAATTTCATAATTAATAGATCTTGTTATCTTTTATTACCCAAACTATTTTTTTCCCATTCAAAAAATTAAAAATTATTGATACATTTATTTTCAAAACTCATTTTTGAAGTTAAACAAAGAATCAATTTTTGAAAAGGAAATCTCTACAAAACAACAAAAAATTTATGACATTAATAAACCCTAAAAATAGTTAATTAAGATTATAATAGGTTCATTCATAATACACCTTTGATAGCCTAAACACAAGTTAATTGTGCAGTTTTTTTTGGATTCCATAATATTTCAAAAAATCATTTATGAATCATATTTGAAGATATAGATTATTAAACTTAAATTAATTATTCAATTTAATCATTTGATTTTTTTTAATTTCTCTGAGCAATTCTTAATATTAGATTTATTACACTATTATTCTTGAAAGTTATTGTTTTTTAAAATAAATTATCATTTATTTAAACCTATTTAAAGTTGGAATATCTTATTAAAAATGAATGAATTAGCAAATTTTTATTGAATTCTGTAAAATATTAGTAATTCAGTTTTCTGAACCTTGAGTTTTGGATTAAAATTTAAATAAAATAACATATTTTAAAAACTTCGGTGTACCGGTTGGTGATACTATTGGAGGAAATACTGTAAATAAATACTTTATTATAATGTAATAGTTTGAAAATCAGAAAAATAAAATTATAATATTTTAATAATCATTTTATTATAAAATTAGTTGGTTTCTTTATATTAGAAACTCATATTGTTTATATCAAGAATAGTTTGATAAGTCTTTATAATTTATAAGGATGATTACTTTAGTTAAATCAGATTTTAATGTGAATTATTATATTTTTACATTATTTTTTTCAATATATAAAAATTAACTAGGCTATAAAGAAGTAGAAGAAAAGTTTGTAGAATTAATAGCTTGCTTTCGAAAAAACAGTAGCATAAATTTTATGGTACCTGTTAAAATAAAATTTTCAAAATCAGTAAGGAGTAACTCGCCTCTTTAGAAAACAAGAATATTGAACAAAAAAGACAATGATTCCTTTCATGATATCAAAAATATACCCATTAAAATTAAAAAAGAAGAGTAATTACGTATGCAACAATTACTAAAAGGGAGTGAAGAATACAAGAATATTGATTAAAAGATTTCCATAAAAAATGAAGTTCTTCAGCATACAAATTCTGATGGCTTTAAATAAATATAAAGAAGCACATCCAATCATAAAAAATATGAGCTCAAAAGAGTTATTAACAAATAAGGGGAGTTGTATTATAAAAATGTAAATTCAATCCTACCATTATCTATTATTTAGATAAATTTAACAAATTAATAAATCTATTCAATAATAGTCATTCCATAACAATTCTTAATGTTCGTCTGAGACTACAAATGACTATGAAGCAAATGAGAGCCCTACCTTAGTTAAATTTAGCAACTTCAATCAAAAAAAGTTTATTGCCTTAGGTAATTCTTTATCATTTTAACGTATTTAAGTTTTAGTAAAGAACTAATTTTATTAATTTAAACAGTTAATGTATAATAAAATAATTTGTTAAATCCATCAAGTCCAAAGCTATTAAAAAGGAAATACAAGTTATAAGGATAAGCTTCATAAGATTCTGAAGAGAGCCTTATTAAATAGAATTAAGATGAAGTTTTCAAGTAAAACCTAAATTAAGAGAGGAAAGAATGCTAATCAATCATAAATATTAAAAATAAAGATGCTATACTTAAAACTTAAAGTGATTTTAGAAAAAAAAGTGAAGTGTAAAAAATACAAAATGATTCATAAAAGCAACCTTAAGTCTATGAAATTAATTAAAGAAAATAAAAGCAAACTGATCAGGTAAACGAAGTGTTAAATCAATTTGTAGAACTGAAAAAGAAAAATATAACCAAATTAGATGTAAATTAACTTTCGCCATCAAAAAACTAAGATAATAACTTATTTTCAGAGCAATAAATGGGATAAAAGTAATCTTTACCTCAATTTAACTCTCCAAATATTATAAATAAAAAATAAAAAGAATATCCTTTAGAATAATAATTAGAAAAGGATGGAGCTAAATTGTCAACAGTAGGAAGATAAAAGAGAAAATCTTAAGTAAAATAAAAGAAAATAAAAATAAATAAATAGATGCTATTATAAAATGAATTAATGATAAACAATGTTAATTAGTAATAGAGCTCAAACAATCCATATTAAAACTCTTTTTATATTACAGAGAGGAATAATATTTAGCTCAATAAAATAATGTAAGTATAATCAAATAATTAAATGTCTCCTACATAACGAGCTTCACACTTCTTTCATCAAGATTAATTTTTTCAATCTAAAAAATTGAATTTAGAAGATATTACACCTTAATCTTAAACATTATAAACACCAAAAAATTAATAAATAAATTTACCTGCTATTTACAATAGTTTGAAATATGAATCACAAAATAATTAAGATAAATCATTTGAATAGGAGGTCAGTATTAACTCAAATAGATATCAATAAAAAGAAACCACACCTTAAGAAAATATTAACCAAGAAGACAAAAAATAGATTTCAATTCATTCTCTTTCAAATTAAAAATAAAATTAGTATGCTTAGTAATAAACTACTCCTTCTTCTTGTAAAAAAAAATCTGTTTAGATTGAAAAACAATCAGCCTCTAGCAGATAGTCTATGTAAATTAAAAAATAAAATCATCAGAACTAGTAAGATTCACCAAAATGTGAAGGATAAAATCAAGCAAATAAACTAAAATCTTAAAGCAAAGATATTAGAACAAGTGAAACTAACTCTTCCATATCTTCTTTATAAAATCCTTAAAATATAAACAACTCAGACTTAAAGTGTAGCTAAAAAATATTTTATGATCTCCCACCTTAATATTCAAATAGGATTAAATTTCGTAAATTACATAGAATATATTTCAAGCCCAGAAACTATTTTAGAGGGTAATAAGTAGCTATCCTTCACTTTAATGGAGTTCTTGGAATTTATGAAAACCCATTCTTTAAATTCTAAAAAACCTCTAATTCTGATATTCTTCAAACAGAAGAACAAAATGGATAACTAAAATTAAACAAAAATAACTCAAGTAATGAATAAGAAGATTCATTTGATTTAGAGGATGAAAGTAAATCTGATTCTGATGGATTGAGTAATTCTCAATTTAAAGAAATAACTTAATTTTAAGCAAAGACATATATCTCTGAGGAGAAGAAAAGTAATAATGAGTATTATTAGTAAGATGTTGAACATTAAGAGTTTAGTGATTTAAATGGGAGATTTAATTAAGAATAACTTCATATTATTTAAAATTTAAAGTAAACTCTTAAAAAAATAAGTTAATGGTATTATGTTATTTTAATACTTCCTTAAAAATCAGCTTTGTGGTTAGAAATAAGGGACTATTTAGTCTAATAACACTACTATTGTGATGCTATGTATTCATATGATAATTAAACTCATGATTATACATCATATTATAAAAGAAATGTAGACAACTTGGATATTTTAAATCCAGAGTTCAAAGTTCAGAATGATAATATTGAGTTTGTACCAAAAAAAGATTAAAAAGGAATAATAACAAGCAATAAAACATTTTCATAAAATATGTATAATCCCTAAACAGATAAATTTAAGTAACAGTAGCAACAAAAAGAAAATAATCTATCTTTTCTAGGAACATTTTATCCTTCAAATACTGTAAAAAGCTCAAAGGAAAGTGATTCTAACAACAGCAGTTTTAACTATGTCAGTGATAATTAATCCAGCCTAGATTTAGAATTACTAATAGACTATAACCAAATTTTGACTGACCTTAAATTAAATTAACCAAAAAAAGTTCTACTCATAGATACTTTACCATTTAGCATGAAAGAATCATATTCTAAAATAGAGGACAGGGCTTAATTCTTTTAGAGCGAGTAGAGATAAGACGATTTGATCCATTATATTTAGTTTTTAAAACTAAATTAAAAAGTATGGAGGAGTTTTAGTCTGAAATTTCCAAAAATCAAATGTCAAAAATCAGCCTTAAGAATTGTTTTTCTACCTTCTTTATACTATGAGTAAAAAAAATTTAGTAGTAATTCAATATCTTTTCATCAAGTATTACTTGAAGAGATAGCTTCGGAATTTTAAGATGAATCTAATGAATGTAGATATATTAATAGAAATAAACAAAGATGGTATTACTTAAATTTAAAAGAAATTTTTGGTGAGCTTGAAAATTAAAAATTAAAAGAATGCTTTGAGAAGCATATGAAAAATGGATAAATAGAATATTGTATGAAGTAACCATAAACAAGTATATATAAGTAAGAATAAGAAGCTTTATCCATATCTGATATCACTCTTAGATAGAAAATTTTTAAATATTTCTCATAAAACTTTAAGATGATTGAATTGTTATCAAAAGAAACAGAAAAATAATCCAATCAAACTTCAGAAAATATTCAACCATCTCAGTAATAACCAAATCAGATTTAGGGAAATGCAAATAATTTAAGTAGTACTTCAAATAACTTTTTTTCTAGTAAAAAGTAGTCATTAATTTTCTAATAATATTTTAATAATCTAGTAGATAATATCATATCTCGAAATAATAAAATCATTAAACAATTTTCATAAAACAAAGAAACTTTTGCTCAAGCCTCATAGGTTTAAAAAGTATATTCAACTTTCTATGATAAAACAAATCACTGTATCTCTAAAAAGTAGCAGCAAGAGAAAGTTGAAAAGGAGCTAGATCTCTACATTGCAAGAAAATATAAAAGCTCTATGCTATTTTATTTTTCAAATTTTCAGAATATTGTTACAATCACTCTCTTCTTTTTTATATTTCTTATATCTATATTCAAATGAAATAGTATTTAAATTATCTAATTATTTATATCTCTAAATATCTAATCAACATTTAAAATCTCAATTTTTATTCAAAAAAAATCAAAAATATAATAAATTATATGGATTTTTAAAAAAAGATAAAATTAAAAAATTTGATTGATTAATAACTAAATAAATAAATACAAAAAGTTAAAAAAAACACTTCTAGATTCTATTTTTTTAATTAAAATATGCATTTCTGATAATCTTTTTATTCGTTTCAAAAAAATTTTTGATAACTTAAAGATCTTCTTTATACTCTTGCTCATCTTTTTACTTCTAATTTCAAGATACTTCAAATATTTTTCATTAATCTTTAAATCAGTTAGATCAGCTCATATTAATTTTAGCTAATCTAAAGTAAAAACTGCTTTATGATAAGCGTTATTTTGCTGAAATTGTGTTAATTAGAGCAAATGTGACAATTATATTTCTAGTGATAGAATTAGTTGCAGTAATTAATCTGAAAAATATGATTTTATAGATTCATCTTATAAACAGAAGAAATGTAAAATATGCTATAGCTTCCTTATCAATTAATTCAAAATCTCAATATTAATGCATACCACATTGTGATTCATAATAATTGGTTTACTTACTATTTTATCTTTAATGGAATTGATTATAAGTATTGTGTTTAATCTAATTTTTGTTAACCTCAGATAAAAATATTTGCTCTCACATGATTGTATCTCAGCAGAATTTGATGATAGCTCAGGAAAATGTCTTCTTAATTGTCTTTCTAATTAATATTAGGTACCTTAAAATAGTATATGCTCTTACTAATGGTGTAACATGTTTTCTGATAAAAAACTATGAAATAGATCTTGTTGAAAAATATTACAAATAAAATGGTTAGCATAAAAAATGCTACCAGTACTCATCAGATCAATATTTTTCTTTAAATAATGGTATATTAGAATATGTTACCCTTAATTAATATAGTGAAAGTCTAAGTCGGTTTAAAAGTTCAATAATGAAGACTATAAGTAATGCAATAAAATACTACTTAGGGATTATTGTGAATTTAATAAAAAATTAATTAATATACTTCTACTTCTTAGAGTTTATTTTAGTTCAAGTCTATCAACAAAATCCTAAATATCTACTTAGTATTACCAGGAAATATTATAAGCAACAGAAGATATATTTTCAATTAACTCCTATTTACTTGAGAATATTAGTATATCATAAGGTAATTAGCCTGCGATAACTGGATCTTCTTAGCTAAAAGTAAGAGGTTAAATGAAAATGAAATTACATGGATATATATCAAATCATGAAATAAATTCTTTCTGACATTCCAAATTGAGGTATTTCCATCCTTGAATAAGATCATGTTCATAATTCTTTTTAATAAAATTTAGCTTTTTAAGTTGCTTTTGTTAAAAATAATTTCTTTTGCCCACCAGATATTTGTAAAAAGAAATAGCTTTTATAGATGATAAAAGAAAAATGGTAGAAAATTCATGAAGAATTTCTATTTCCTTAATAAATTCTTATGTTAAGGACTTAATTAAAATGGATTTTTAGCTTGGAGTCAGGGGCAGCTAACTAATTAATAGATAACATTTGGAATAGTAGATGGTTCTTGGATTTACTATGACCAAGAATGTTTCTAGGTTGATAAAAGTATTGTAATTCTGAAGATATCAAAGAGTTATAAGGTTAAAAATATTTAGAATAACCTTTTCTTGCTTTGTATTTGTTGGCTTCGCAAGTGTTATTTTAGTTAGTTATGAATGACAACTAATTATCATGAATAATGAACTCTAAAGTCAGCAAATAAAGAAATTTAAAATAGAACAACTCATTTTTGAAGGGGATAGATTAAATGAATTTAAAAACGAAGAAGAAATAATTTTTTGATAACCTTTTTTGATACAATTTGAACATAGAATTAAAAAATATTTTTAATTTTTATACAATATTGATAAATTATATTTTTTTCAATTGATTTCATCTTTTTTCATAAAGTAAATAAAAATTAATATCTGCTACATTATTGTGTTTATGAACATATTTTTTCATTTTCTGTATTTATATCTATTTTACCATCATTATCTTATTATATATTAATAACCTATTATATGCAGGGATTTGATAAAAGTGAGATAGTTGTTAAAAATTATATCCTAATTTATTTAAAATATTTTGCAAAAACTACTTAAATTAAAATAGATTAGAAAACAGATATTAGTATATGTGTATATTATCCACATTTTTAAAAATGTTAACTGTCCTGTTAAGTATAATAAATAATTAGTAATTGCAAAAATGGATTTGAAAGAGCAAAAATGAAATTTCACTTTAAGACAAATTTTCTGAATCAGAACTTCTAAATATTTCAAAGCTTCTTCTATATTTGTATATCTGGGGAAAAGCAAAGTCAAAATAGGTTGCTATAATAAATCATATGTTGTCTTTTTTGGTTTACATATTCTAAAATATTTAAATTAGAGGAAGGTATTTAAGTTACATCCTCATTAGGAAGTAAATTATAAAATCAGAACTTTTTATTGTTTCTAGGGCAAAGATTTTTGAGAAATAGAAATCTTAATTTGGTTACAAATATAAGAATGATTATAATCAAAAATATAGACAACTTTAAACAATTTTTTAATAATAAAACCTTGAAAATAAAAGTATTTACTGTAACTTAGATAGCTTTTTCAAACAATTTTTAATTAATTAAGTTTTGCTTAAGATGTATCTTTTGATTTTACCTACCCCAACTTTAACAATTAAGCAAATATGTTTACCTCAAATCTAATTAAAAAAGTTTATGCAGACTATTAATTAATTTCAGAATTCATTATATTTAACTGAAAGAAAAATAAAGTTTGAATGAATATTGATAATCAAAACCATATGCTTTACATCACTCTTCTTTGGCTTTTCGGAAGTAAAGAAAATTTTAGATTTGATATGATTTAGAAACTGTTTTAAAATATAAAAACTATTATAAAATGGAAAATAAAAGTATTTATCCTTATAAAATAGTTAGAAAAAAGTTGGATTATTTATTTTTATATAATAATAATTTTTTTTCACTAACATGAATACATTAGATATAAATTATTTTTCATTAGAATATTAAGATTAATTATAAAGGATTAGAACTACATCACAATTTTATTTAGAATATACCTTTAATAAACAACTTTAAAATCAGCTTCTTATTTTCCCCTTAAAATGATATTGCCTTTTACATTGCTTAAAGAAATGATAAATAAAATAAGCTCTAAAGAAAAATTAAATATATAGAGAGGAAAAACCTAAAAGATCATCTTTAATACATGTGAAAAATAAATTTTTTTTCATACAATTTTTAAAACCTGAAGTCTTTTTTTTATAAAAATTGAGATAAGACCCACCAAGTTTATAAAATATTTGTTTCTTTAGAACTTAAATTATAACATCTCTACAAATCAAATTATCTAAAAGTAAAATGGCATTTTATGATTTTTAAATAGGAATATTTAAATCCTCTTTTTTAAGTTGCTGAGAGTCTTAATACTTAGAAAAATTATTTCTCTCATACATAATTAAATGAAAATATTTATTCATAGATAAAATAAGAAAAATATGAAATCACAATTAAAATATATATTGTAGTAATACTTTTTATTTTTTCTTTTGCTAAGTTTTTTTATTAAAATCCTAAAAAATAGTAGATTTATCAAAAAATAACTAATAAAAATAATTTTAACATGAAAATTTATAAAATTTAAAGTATACCTAATTTTTAATTATCCTTCAAAATAAAATGTAATTTATTATCCTGAAAATATTGGTTTAAAATATGAAAATGAATTTCTTACTAATGCTGTAAGAACTATTTAGATATTGATTTTATGATTCTAAACATTTTTATATTCTTAATTCTTTAGATGCTTGGGAAAAGTATAAAAATTTATAAAAAAGAGTTAAAATTATAAAATGGGTATTTGACTTTTAGTATTTTCATATTTTTAATAGTTTAAGTTATCAGTAAATACTAAAGTAACATACTCATAGCTCGGTAAAATATTGAATGAATAATTATCTTTGTTTAAGTTTCTATATAAAGAAGTAAAATCTTCTTTTACTTTGTTTATTAGATAATAGAAATACATCAATTAAAGATAAAGATAGACAAAATGAATTGATTGCTCTAAAAACTCAAAAATAAATCACTTAACTTTTACTTTACCAGTTATATTTTTTAATTAATCTATAAGATATTTTGATAATATCACCTACCCTATCTAAATTAAAAAAATATAATGTAAGGCAAAAGTTATTAAAATTAAAAACATTTAATGAAGTTTACTAAATTAATATGAGTGGTAATCAAAATGAGTAAAAAGGAAAAAAAGATTTACTTTTGGACTTTTTTTCCGCAACTAATTTCTTTCTTTTTAGAAGGTTATCTTTATTAAGTTAGAAAAATTTTAAAGAATTTTAAAGAAAGACATTTATAAAATCATTTATTTGTTTTCAACAAATTGATTTTAAATACTAGATCATTTAAAATGTTTTTTTGTTATTTATTAAACAAAATAGATTTTAAGAAAAAATTCAATTTTAAAAAATAAAATAGTAAAATTTTAATTATTTTACTTCCAAATAATTAAATAATAGAAGTATTTGAAAGAGATAGGAAAATATTACACTTAACCTGGTTCTAGATATAAAAATACTTTTTTCTTCTTTAGCTAATAGTCATATTACAAATGATATTTACAAATAAATAAAAGAATTTAAAATTCAATCTCACATGGGAAGCTAAAATATCAAGAAAACTTTATCATTATTCTCAAATAGGCATTATCTTTATTTTACTTCAGATATTCTAATCACTAAAAATGAAATCTAATTACAGGAAAATTTTTTTACACTTTAAAAACTTTATCAAATTTATAAAAACTAAAAATTAATTTATTATTTTATTTTTTAGGTTAAAAATAATATTCCAAATTTTAAATATTTTTGATTTCATTTAGTTTTAAATTGACTAAAAAGATATTTGTAAATATAAAAAATGTAAAATTTGGCAAATAAAACTATTTAGCTTTATAAATTAAATAATGTAAATATTAGATGTACTCTTATGTAATAAAGAGTATTTTCTTTTTCTTAAATTCAGAAAATTAGATCTAGTTTAAGCAGTTGATGATACAAATTCAATCAATTTTTTTAGATTCAGGACTATATCATCATATTAATTAAAAAATATTTGTAACTAACTATAAAATCAAATTTCCTTCTCTTTCCGTTTTCACTAGATTATGTTTTTGATATTCATTTATATTGTTAAAATAAATGATAAAAAATACCTTATCCAAAAGAGGACTTACAAAAATTGTAAATTTCTTTCTGAAAATAAGATTACAAAAAGATTTTACAGAGCTCTTTCTATTCTTAAACAAATCATTTTTAAATATTTTACAGATTTTGAATTTATCAAGCCATGCAACTCTAAAAATGCTATTCAAATTTACTATGATGATTCATAAAATTTAAAAGATAATTTGATATGCTAAATCAGTAGTGTCTATGATAAGATAATAGTATTTTATTACTAAATTTTTATGATTAAACAAATAATTTTAAAAAAAACTTATTGATAAAAGATAGATTATTTAGTGTAAAATTTAGGAAATGGATAAAATTATTTTTTAAACAAGAACTTAAAAACGAATTTTCTTTTTTTTTTTTTGCTTTATTTGCAATATTTTGATAACAAAAATTGAGAAAAAGTCTCTAAATTTAAAAAGAAATCTGTAGTTTTTCACCTAACATTATAATATCTCAAAAAATACAATTATTAATAAGCAAAATATGATTCTATGATTTTTAAGTGCATAATATGTATTCGTTTACTAAAAAGCTGAAAAACTAAATCCTAAGAAAAATTATTTTCACTAAGTGATTGTCAAACTAATATACGTATTTGTTATTGAAATAAGTAATAAATCAAATAAAACTAATAAGAAACTTAAAAATCAAATTTATGAGAATCATTTTTTAATTTTACCTAGATAAGAGCATTAATAGAAAAAAACCATAAAAATTATTTTTTAGAATAGTATGCAAAGAAGATTTATGGAGGTATTATTACCTATGTTTTACATATTTGAATACCTATATTTCACTTTTAAATTTTAGCTGTATTTAGATCAGAAAAGTAATAGATGACTATATGAATATTAAATAATCAACGTATCTATTCTTCATACTCTTATAATTCGTATTTAAAGATGAATTTTTAAGATTCAAGATCCTTGAAATAATATCTATAAAAAAGGAAAATCATTCTAAAAAATAGTTGTCTAGGATAATGTGTCTAAATCCTTATAATGGAAACATATTTGAAGATTTAAATGATAACAAATAAAATAAAATCTAATTTTATATAGTTCAGTTAAGAATTTTATCAATATTTCTTATTGGCTTATCAAAAATTAATTTCATTAAAAGCAGCTTACAATTTAACAGTATGGCATTAATTAGAAGAATATTTGTATGTAATTTAATTAATTGCAAGATTTTAATACATCAAAAAACAAGTCACTGTAACTTTGAAGATTTCAATTTCTAATTAATTTTTTTGCAAGATATTTACTAATTTACCTACCCAGAAAAAATAATTAAATAAATGTTACAAAAAGATATATTCTGATTAAAATTAAAGAGGATACCAAAATTAAGTATCCAAATTTATTTGAGATCAAATACCTACAAGGAAAGCAGAAACTGTAAACTTTATCACTTTTTTCTTTTGTGGGATTTTTAGCAATTAAGAAAAAAACGAATGAAAGAAAAAATAAAACATTCCATTCATGTGAATTAGTTTCTATGATTTATTTATCTTTCTATAAGATGAATTATTTATTATAAAATTTGATTAAATCCAAAAAATTACTGAAACGAAGAAAGAGAGAAAATATTTCACTAACTATCTTTCTCGAAGTACTGAAATATTATTCTACCTTTTTGTTTTTTACCTAAAATTATCATTACATAAACTATATATAGATAAAGAAAAGCTTTTTTTAGTTTTATTTTGGTATTAATCTTTAAGCTAAAAATATGTTTCTATAATTTTACTGAACTACCAAACTCCATAAATAAAAGTATTATAGATAATTCCTTTTTTTCACATAGCAATGAGTTTCATATATCAAAACTGTATTATCTAAAATTTGTTTATTCATTATCTTAGTTTGCATTTTACTCACATAATACCTTTAAAACAACAATATCATTATTGATATTAATTAAAATAAGGTATTAAATAATAAAATATTTTTTTACAAAAACTACAAATTAATTTTTAAAAAGTAAATTTTCATCAACCAATTTGGATTTGTGTTCGTTTAAAAGTAATTAACAAAGGCTAGTCAATTTTCTTATTTAAAATTATTGTTTATATAAAAAATAATAAAGTGACATTTTTAATATTAAACTTTATTTCAAATATTGTTAAAAAAAAAGCTCAATCAAAAATAATATTTAAAGTTGAATTAAACAATATTATTTTATAAACTTCAAAAAGCTTTAGTGTATTCTAAGTATTAATTAATATATAAATCTAATACTAAGACTTCTTTTTAAAATAGTATACTGAATAGGTTTTAAAGTTGTTTGCTAAGACTTGTTAAAAAGAAAAGACTAGTAAATATTGTTTTACTTATATATATAAATTATGAATGAAAATAAATTTTTTAAGTTATCATACCAAAATAATGTAAAATAATAAACTTAAAATATAAGAAATTTATATACTTTAGTTAGTATTTAGCTACACCATAAATTAGATTCTGGAAATATGCAAAATAATTTTTTATTTTTTGAAATATACTTTAGAAAATAAAATTGTTTTTCATTATGATAAAATTAAATTCACATTATATTTATTCAACTACTTAAAAATTTAAATTAATATTTAATAAAAAACATAATTTATCTCCATAAAAATTCAAATTAAAAAAATTAACATTGTTTTCATAAAAAAATCATTATAATTTTTTAGTGGTAAATTTGTTGGCTCAAGACTTTTAGGTATTTAGATATTCTTTAATTTTTTTATAAGAAAAAGAGTCATTCAAAAACAAGTTAAATATGAGTCTATCTTTAGATTTTAATTATCTTTAAATTATCCTTGGCTAAAATATTTGAAGAGTATTTCTAGTTAATCAAAAAAACCTTAACTAAATATAGCTTACAAAATGGCAGAATGATGTTAATAAAAGAAAAACTAAAAGCAATATTATTATTTTAATACTTCAAAATTACTTCACTGTAAGTTTGCCAAATATTTGTTAGAATAGGGTATAGTCATTTAATTTCACCTACCCCTATTTTAATTTCATAAATTTCACTTGATGCTTCAATCTAATAAATTATAAGTTTTCAAAAGATTAAGTCTATAAATTCTTTTGTCCAATAATTAAAAGCAATCATTTTAATCAGTTTGAGTCAATTAATTAAAAGAATTATAACCAGAAACTAAATTTATTCATATTTTATTTATCTTCTATGAAGAATAAGAAAAATATTTATTCCTTATCACAAATTTAAAAATTGTTTTATCTTTTGAAGAAATATCTAATTATGATGTAAGAAAATGGAAATATTTTAAAAATATATTCATAATTTAATAAAATTATATGTAATAACTACTTAATTCTTCATATTCATTTTAAAAATATTATTAAAAATAAAAATGGTTGAATTTTATTTGTTCAAGGTGTTCAAAACATATCTTTTTAAATATCAAAATTATTTAATGATTTGTTAAATTTTAAAAATGTAAAGATTGAAATAAAGCTATTTATTAATACTGGAAACTAGTTTGAGACATTAAGTATTTGATTTGAAGTTCTAATTTTATAAGAAAAAAATGCTTAATCTGAAGCTATCTATTTTCTTATTCTCATCATTTTATATGAAATTTAAAAATTGATATTTTGATTTAGATTAGTGATATGTGTTTTATATTTAAGAAAATGAGATGTGGATGAACTAGCTTTAAGGAAATTTATATTATATCAGGCATTTCATTAATTCGACCCTAGGGGTCTAAAATTTTTGTAACGATGATTCCAAAAATCACTCATATGCTAAATTTTTTTTTGAGGAAATTTTTTATTTTAATCATGTTTACAAATCCCCCTTCTTTAATTTATTTTTAAGTATACAACAGAATAAATTATTAAATTTCGGTTCTGAAAGTTATTGAAAATGAGTAAATTTAAAGATATTTTATAAATGAAATATCTATTTTGTAAATATTTATTTATTTTTGCTAGTAACATTATATTTTAAAGCTTTAACAGTAAGTTTTTATAATATTTAAAATTTTTAAACAATTAATATTTAAACATAAAACTTAAGATTAGTTAGGCAGGAATATCTAATTCAAGCATAGGATTAAATTCTGTTTTTCAGATAAAAATTTAAGATGTATAAAAAATAGTTTTATTGTTTTTGTAGAATTATTTATAAAGTTATAAAACCTCACAATGATAAACCATGAAAAAGATTTTTCCCTCTCAAGTTTCAAGTTGAGTTAAAGTCTCTAAATCAAAAAATAAAATGCAGATTTGAGAAGAATATATAATCATTTCCGTTATGAATCAAATTATTTCAAATAAAAAGTGATTGAAATACTTTTTTATTAAACCTAATTTTTTTCTAAAATAAAAAGAAGCTGATGTTAACAATAATTCTTTTGAACATACATTTTCAAAATGATTATTTATGATCTTAATAGTTGCAAATACAAAAATTTTGACAATATTAAAATTTAAGATATGACATATTTTAACTATTCATTAAATAATAGCTAGTATAATTTTAGAATTAAAAATATATTGAGGATTAAAAATTTTTAATTCTTTTAGAAGAATATTTGCAAATTAAACCTACCCCTAATAAGTAAATTATATAAATAATTAGATAAGTGATTAAATTAAAAAAATTATATCTCTTCTAATACTGTTTAGTACATCATTTTTTGGTATTTTTAGACTTACTAATATTTTTTGAGTATATTTTTAAAAATTGAAAAAAAATGTTTTGATAAAAATAAGATTAATATTTTGAATCATTTTATATGAATTCTATTCAGAAGAAACTAAAATAAGTCAATTATCTGAATTTATTAACTTTTTAAGAACAAAAAGATTTTATCTAAATCATTAGAATTCAAAAATATAAGATAAATTACTAAAAAAATGATCTTTTAAAAATAAAGTGTTTTAATTTGCAATTTAATATAAAATTAAAATATTTTTGATTTGTCCATGTTTTTAAGATAAAATAAATATTTAGAAATTCATATTATCTTTAAAATTTATTTAAAAAAAATTTAAAAATGCTTGCACTCTTATATAAAGTCTACAAATAATTAATAGTTCAAGATGATCAAACCCAAGATATGTGTTTACATTTTTTTAAATTAGTTAATGTGATAATAAATTTACTTACCCTACTAATTAGTTTTATTTATTTTTTGGAGAGAATAAAAATAAAAAGCTAATAAAATCAAATATTAATTTAAGGGGTAAGAAATAAAGTATTCATTAATTTTAAACATATATAAAAATTGATTTTTTATTATAAATTGAGATATTAATAGAAAAGTGATTTAAAAGATTAATAATTGTAACTATTTTCATATTTAATAATTAAATAAGAAAAAATAAATTCAAAAAATTCAGAAAAATAATGAAAATTTAACATTAAATTGTTTCTTTATTCTTAATATTCTGTACCTAAAAATGCTTTGGTATGGATTGTTTAGAAGATGAAGTATTAAGTAAGACAGGAAACTTTTGCATTAAAAA
>JH720339.1:53889-68087 GCA_000231825.2 Tetrahymena elliotti 4EA
GAAGTATTAAGTAAGACAGGAAACTTTTGCATTAAAAACACAGATTGCAATGACTATTTTGAAACAACTGATAGTAAAATAAAGTGTGTTGAATAATGTCAATCAGGTTACTCATATGATTAACTGAAGAACTGTGTTTTATGCTCTATTGGCATTCCTAGTGCTGATAAGTCAAAATGTGTAGATTCATGTGATAATCAAGAAGTTCTAAGTAAGACAGGAAACTTTTGCATTAAAAAGAATTAATGCACAGATTATTTTGAAACTACAAATGATAAAATAAAATGCGTTGATTCATGCAAAGAAGAATATAAAATTGATTAAACCAAAAATTGCACTAAATGTTTAATTGGAATCCCTAACTCTAATAAGTCAGAATGTGTTGAGTCATGTGGTGAAGGTTAAATTCTAAGTTATTCAGGATTAAGTTGTATTTCTTTTAGTCGTTGTGATTCATTTATTGTTAAAAAAGATGGTATCAAATAATGTTTTTTATGCAATTAAAAAGGATAATATGTAGATTCAACTAAATAATGTAACACTTGTAAAGATTCATTTCCTTTTGTTTAAATAGATGACAAAACCTAAACAAAAATTTGTGTTAAAATGTGTAAAGAAGGACTTTACATCAATTAGGATAATAATTGTGCTACATGCTTTAATGGTATACCAAATTCTGAATAATCAGCATGTGTAGAATAATGTGGGAAAGGAGAAATTTTAAACTATAGTGGATTAAGCTGTGTTTTAGAAACATAATGCATTTCCTTCACTTTATAAAATGGGAAGAAGAAATGTGTTAAAGATTGTAATAACAAGAGCTAATTTATTGACTATAATAAATAATGTATTACTTGTCTTGGATAAAAAAAATTTGTAGAAGAGGATGAATTTTAAATAAAAAATTGTGTAACAAGCTGTAAACAAGGTTTATATTTTGATTAAAACAATATCTGTACTCCTTGTTAAAATGGGTATCCGACTGTAGACTAGTCAAAATGTGTATCTAAATGTGAAGAAGACTAAATTCTTGCTTAATCAACATACAATTCATTATTATATTGTAATTATTGCAGTAAAAATGAATTTATCTCCTCTGATGGAAAAAAATGTGTATAAAGTTGTTAAAATGGAGAATTTATAAGTTTGTCAAAAAAATAATGTCTAATATCATGTCCAGAAAATTAATATGTTTCTAACAATGGCCAAAATTGCATAAAATAATGTAACACATATGAATATAGTGATCAATTCAATAATCAGAAATAATGCAAATTCTGTCAAGATTTTTTACAATTGAATAATCAGAATATAATTGAGTGTGTAAAATAATGTAATTAATAACAAATGATATATTAATTCATTCATAATAAATAAATTTATCAATAATGTGTAAATAAAGAATTCTGCTCAAACAAAAAAATATCTGCTTAAAACTAAAATATTTGCTCTGATACCTGTATATAACCAGAAGTTGAAAATCAATAAAATTCATGTATCTTAAATTGCCCTACAGACTTTTATTTGATTCCTGAAACTAATAAATGCACATAAAATTGTTAAGATTACATCTCTTCTGACAAAAAATTATGCGTATCTTCATGCTAATAATTATTAGAAGTGTATGATATAAATTCAGATAAAAACTGTACTAAATGCTCATAAAATGAATTTTATTCTTCAGTAAAATAAAAATGCATAGAGATTTCAAAAGTAAGTTAAACAGAAATAGTAGATTAGGTTCAGGAAATTCTAAAATAAGAAATTAAAACTGCTTAAGCTTTGTAATAAATAAATTAATAAATTAATTAATATACTACTTCATTATATGACCCAATTGTATAAAGCATATAAAGCAAATCTTCTAAAAGTACTGAAGAAATCAAATAAGTTGAAAATGCTTTGGAAGATATATTTTCAATTAATAATTCAATAAATAGCAATCTCTCTATTTCATAAAGCAAAGAATCTATAGTAACAGGATCATAATAATTAAAAGTTTTAGGATAACAAAGTCAGCCAGGGTTTAAATTTAATCAATAACTCAGCTCATCAGATATTTAAAATGGAAAAAGACCTTCATTATTATAAAAAGACACTAGTTAAAATTCTTCTTATTAGCCATAATTTTTATAAGTTGCTTTTATTAGCACCAACATTTATTGTAAATAAGATACTTGTACTCAGAATCAACCTCTCTTCAGACTTAAATTAAATCAAATTTAATCATAATCTAGAATCCTTGAATAATAGCAAAACTTTTAATTGATATATGATGTAAAGCCTAGCTAAGATCCTAATAAGTTAATATGTTAAAACTATAATTAGAAGGGAGACTTAACTTGGAGTTTAGGAGAGCAAATAAATTCTTAAATAGCATGCAACATATCATATTCTTCATCAATTTTTTATGATGAATAATGCATATATGTTGATAAAAAATATTGTGAAGCCTCAAATGATGAAGATGATGAAGGATTATCAGGCGTTGAAATATTTGGTATTGCTATTTCTTGTTTTGCTTTTGTAGGCCTAACAAGTGTATGCATTGTCAGTTATATTAGGCATAAATAAAACTCAAAAAGACCTATCTCTAAAAATTAGCATAAAATTTTATAAACAAATAACCAAATGACAGAATAAGCAGAATTAGCTAAACAGGAAGAAATGGATAAAAAAATGTATGAAGTAAAAGAAGAAGCAATTGTTGTAGATTAAATTTTTTTAGAATGAAAAATTGAACAAAAAAAAAACTTTTTTATGTATTCTTACTTTATTTTTTGTCATTTTATTAATACAATAGAATAACATGTTTTAAATATTTTAATATTTTCTCTAAATACAAAATAAAAAACAAAATGATTTTACTCCCCTTAATAACTGAATTAGATTTAATAAATTAATTAAAATAAATTTAGTATTAAACTTTTTAAATAAAATTGAAATTAAAAAAAATTTTTTTTTTGAGTAATTCATTTTTTATGTAAGAATTATTTATTGTATTATTTCAAGAAATTTTTTATTAGAAAATTCTTTAAGCTAATTTCAAAAATATTTTCATAATTAAAAATTTTTCATTAAAGTTTTTGAAATAATAAAACTAATTATTTTCGTTATTGATATTGTATTCAGATGTAAATATTTTTTTTTGCATATTTTTACCATAGGTCTTATTTTTAGTGTAGATTGAATGTGCTCATATTTATGAAATATTTATTAAAAACAAAACAATTAATTTCAAAAATATAAATCAACTTCATCAACAAATTTTATATCTAATAAAAATAATTAATATAATATGAACTAAATTTTAACATGAAAATAAGATATCAATATGTCATATGAAATTTATATTCTTAGATCTGCAACCCTTTTTTTAATTTTAATGATATTTTTCATTTCCAATATTTAACATATTTTGCTTCTGATAATAATAAATACATATTAAAAGCACCCAAATTTAAGAAAAATCAATTTTAGATGAATATTTTTATCTTCTCTGAAATTTAAATTTTATTTATTAATTTTTATAAATATTTGAGGAAAAAAAAATCTAATCATAAAAAATATTTGTATAAAAATTAAAAAATTAGGAACAATCAAAATAAGAAAATAAGAAGAAAAAAAAAATTCTTTTCTCCAAGATAATAAAAAATATCTTATTTATTTATGGATAAGCTTTTAACATATAAGTTTTTAATAAACCCAAGATGGCATGTAGGACATTCTATCTTTATTGCGATCCAAAAGTATTACCTAGTTTTTATCTCAAAAATAAAAGCTTTCCATCAAATAATAAGAATCCAAATCATATATTAAAAGATATAATTAGTATTTTTTAAGTAGGAAAAGATAGAAGACTTCTCAAAAAGACAGCAGCAGATCAATTAAGCAAGATTACTTATTTCAAATAGCAAATTTCTGAAATTTTGAACTAATGATTAAATGAAAAATACAAAAAATAAGATAATAAAAAATTATAATAAAATTAAATAAAAATAAATTAAATAAATAAAAATAAATGAAAATAAATGAAAATATTAATAAATAAGAAACCAATCTTAAATTAAAAATAAAGAAAATTAAAATAAAAGAGCAATAAAGAAAAAACAAGACAAATAAAAATTAAAAAATACAGATTTGCTTATCTCATAAAAGCTAAATAATTTTGAAAATTATCATAAATTAAATGATGAATTTTTTTTTCGCTACCTTTTCAAAAGTTGGTTTGAATTAGACATCATTAAATTTATTTAACTTGATAATTGATTTGATTATTTCATCAAAAGAAATTAAATCTTTTTGAAATTAAATGCTAAATACAATTTATTTCTTCTTTTCACCATTTTTACTTGATAAACTTAAACTTACATTGAAATTATGAAAAATGTGGGATTTAACCAGGGAAATTTATTAGAATATTAAATATTTATTACTCGTATTTTCGTTTTATAATTATGAGTAAATAAAGCATGAAAAAGAAGAAGGTTTAAATTATTTTATAATTTTAGATCTTTAAAATTATTTGAAATTTTGATCCATTTAAATCTTTGTTTTTTCAAATTAGTTTTATTTGTTGCAATAGTGTTCATTAAAAACTTTGAATATGAATTTTAGCGTAGTTTGAGTGATTAAATATTTTAAGTTAAGAATTTGATTTGTAGATCGAAGAAAGATAAGTAAAACTGTAGTAGGACAAACAAAAAAAGTTATGAAATTTAAATGAACAAATTTTATAAAAATAATTAGAAAGTGTTAAAAATATAAATAATATATCACATAGATTTTAGATTGTTCTGGTTGATTCAATAAATATAAAAGAATATTGCAAGAAGCTTTTAACTAAAATAAAAGTTTTTTTGGTTTTTTTTTTAAGAATAAAGTTGAGATACTACAAGTAATAGGTATGAATGATAGTATGTACGAGTAAAATAGAAAGAATAATGAGAATATTTATATTTTTTTTTAGTTTAAATGGAGTTTTAGATTAAAGTTATTGAAGTTTTGAAAGGATGAAAGACTTGACCTATTTTTTACTATTCCAAAATTATAATTCTAGAAATGCATTTTTAATTCTAGGTTGATTATACTTTAAATGATGAGTTTTTAAGAGAGTTATCTTTTTTGAAGAGGAGATTAGAAAATAGTAAAATTAGGTTTATTTAGAATGTATGAAAGATTGAAGTTTTTTGAAGGGAAAGTGTGAAGTTTTAGGATGAAAGTAGGAAGTTAAAGCATATTTGAAAGAGAGAGAGTGAGAAGATTATGATGAGTTTACACTCATTTGGGTCATTTGCTCTATTAAATTAAATCAAATTTGTCGCTCTCAGATTAGAGCTTTTCTGGATAGAATTTATTTAAAAAACCAAGTGTTTCCAAATAATAGCCAAAATACTCTTGTTAATTTTCTGATTAATCGGTTTTGCAATTTTTGCACGAACATTATTCTGATTAAGATTAGTTTTTTAGGCTACTATTAGTTTTTTTCTTTAATACCTTCTTTCCAAAAGTTGGAGAATTCTTTTTGCATATTTTTTTCTTGATTGAAAGTTCTTAAGAATTATTGCGCATTGATTTTAATTATTTTTAGTACTTAATTTTGATTTTAATATCAAAGACCAATAATTCATGATCTAAAGCCCTAGAGTTTATTTATTCAGATTAAGAGAGGCTAAACTTTTTTAGGGTTACAGTGATTGGCACTTGGAAGTTATCAGAGGTATATAAGGTTAAGCTGACCTTCTGACTTTTTTAAGATTCAGAGCATCGTCCACTAAATTCATTTAATTTTTCAACTTCTAAAGAATTGAGTTATAAATGACCTTATGAGTCAAACATTTCAATTAGACCTTTTCTCATCACTTGATTATAGAAGGTATTATCAGCTACTGAATCTTTGTAGAGAATCTTAATAAGTTTTGGAGAATAGATCATTTATTTTATTTCTTTAGAAAGGTTTTTTGGGTTGAAGGCTTTTAATTAAGCAAAAACAAAAGACTTGGTAGAACCATTTGCGTTTACAATATCTCTCATTATATTCTTAACTTTTTTAAGGGATTGTTAGTAATTTTCAAAAAAAACAGATTAATTAATCTAGCTTTGTAATTACTCTGTCAATTATTAAACTTCTAAACTTTTTTTAGAAGCAGATTCTAATATATTTTCAATCATTTAGATAAGATTATCAAATTTCTAGTTTTCATCTTCTCTCATTGAGTTAGAAGCTAACAACTTCTTCTCTTTAATTTATTAAATTATTCTGTAAGCTTCATCTATTTATGTTCCTTAGCTGTCTTCTTTTTATCCCAAAGAAACGTAAAAGCATCCGTTCTCTGATTAATCTTTTTCAATTTAAATACACTTCTTCCATACGTTTAATTAAGAATTACTGAAGTCAACTTAGTTACCAGTCTAGAGTTATACTAAGCTCTCTAACTGGCTAAATTCAATAAGAAAATCTCCAGGAATTAAATAGGCTTAAGAAGCAATTTAAAATAATGGATTAGAATAATTGACTTTAGTTTCTCCTGAAATTGTCATACATTCTGATTCAATTTCAATTTAATTGACTTTGTTGTAGCCGTACTAAGCAATTTCTACTTCTCTGCTTGAATCTGAAGAGTAGTGAGATTAGTTTGAGGTAAAGTTGCTTCTTAAAGGAGACTCTGAGTCTGTGGAGTTTTAGTGATCTTGTTGTTAGATTATGTTCTTTTAAGTATAGCAGCAAGATAATCCAGTATTAAAGTCTTCAGACATTTAAGCTATGCTGGTTTAAGAACAAGATTGTTTGGAATTATTTGAAAAATTGATATAAGAATCAAACTAATTGTATGTTTAGATGATATCTTAATTTTATTAGAAAAAGTAGTTTGTGTTGATTTAGTTGCTCATTTGATTTGATTTATTTGCTTTTATTGTTATTTAGAAATTTGATTTTTTTTTTTAATTTATTGATTATATATGTACTCCTGTTTAGATTTTACCTTAAAAAGAAATGAAAATTAAATAATAAATTTTTGATCACTGGACATTAATACATTTGCCAACTGCTTAATAGTAATCGCATGAATTTATTAGATTAATCAAGACAAATTAAGATTTCTTTGAAACATAAAGAGATCATGGGAATGATATAAAATATCTTTTAATAAAAAAACTTAAATTTATGATTCTATGGTAATCTTGAATAGAAAGACTAACCTTAAAATTTTTTTTATCTTCCCTTTAATCAGTATTTAGGATATTTCGATAAGAATTTATTAAAGTAATATAACAAAAGAAAATTGCTACTTAAAAATAGATATGAAGTCAATTAAAAATGCTATTCAAATTCAAGCCAGCTTTCATTAAATTTATAAAATATATATCAAATAATTTTGTTCGTTTTTTGTGTTTTCTATGGTTATTTTTGTTAAATTTCTTGAGGATTTTATTACATTTTAATTTATAAATTCTAAAGAAAGAAGAAAGAAGTGTAATTTAAAATTAAATCTTCAGTAATATAGTAATGCAATTAATCCGCTATTTATAGCAGCTGATGATTTGAGAATAGATGAAATTTTATATTCTAATATTTTAAAAGCTAAAATTCTTAACCTTTTACCATTTATTTTTATTAAAGAAAATACTAGAGTAAAGATTTCTTGATTGAAAATAATATAAAAAATACCTTGCTTTTATGAATTTACAGAAGCTGTTTTAAATTAAATGAATTATCATTTAGTTATAGTAATTCAGAGAAACTCTCTTTTTCTTCAGATAATAAATTACATTTTACCCCAAAATATTTGTGTTATAAAATAAAATACACAAAATAACCATAATCCATTAAATTTTTTATTCTAAAAATAAATAATAATAAATAATAGAGGATAATAAGCTATTTTTCTTAATAATCAAACAATTAATTGAAAGATATAAAATATACTATAGTGAATTACAAGATACTTTAATATTTGAGATTACAAGCAATAGTATTTAATAATTAGAGTAAACGTTTAATATTTAGTGGATTTATCTGTTTTTAATATCTTTAAAAGCAAATAAATACAAAAATATTTCAGATTTTCTTAAAACTTTTTATTAAAAATTTTAAACAGCAATCCAAGATCAAATCTTGATTTTAAACAAAGGTAAATTTTTTTCATTTAATTTCACTTTACTGAATTAAAGATGTTTAAGAGTTTTGATGATATTATTCGTTATTGTAATTCCTTCTAAGGTTTTGTATTTGCTTTAAAATTTAAAGAAAATAAAACTTGATATTTCTAATATTATCAATAAAATTAACTAAGTTATTTAATACTGTAAATAATTTAGTTGTTATTCATGATAAAATTTTGATTATAAATTCCTTCATAATAATAATATTGTGCTATTTTAAGTCCTGAATTTAATTTCAGTTAGATTCCATATTAAATTTAATTCCCTTTCTTTAAAAAAGAATACATCAGCAAATCTACTTGTTATTATCTTAAATGATAAATTGATTTAATTTTTAAGATTACAAATTATTATATGTTTATACTTAATAAAATTATTCCAAAGTATTTATTTTTATATTAATTCAAGCAATAAATATAATTAATCAAACGAAATAAGTCTAAAAAGGGATTTCAAAATATAAAAATTGAACAAAAAACTTATTCAACTTTAAAACAGTTATTTAATAATTTTATTTTGTTGTTAATTATAATACGTCCACTGAGTAAATTTTAATTTAAAATAAGTACGGCTAACCATTTTACTGAAACAACTAAATTACCACAAAAATTAAATAATTATCTTTCTTTTGATAAAGAAATACTGGCAAATTAAAGTAATACTTTTGATGATTGTTTTTATTTTAAGCTTAAAAAATAAAAAATATTTATATTATATTATATTTTAAATTAAAAAAATTATAATAAAAGAAATTAATTAGTATTTTTTATTTTATTTTGGAAAATTATATTTTTTGAAAAATCAATTTTAATATTGATTTACAAAAGTAAGTCAAAATATGCAAATTAATAATTATAATCTATTAATTTTAAACAAATTTAATTACTATGTACTCTTAATCAGTTAATAATCATATTTTATTTTATTAATCTTTAATTAGAAAATTTTTTAAAATCTATTGAGCCAATTTTGGTTACTAAATTTTATAATAAATTAATTTTAAGAATTAAAAGTATATGGAGTTATCATTAATAGTCATTTAATAATGAATTTCTTTGTTGCATAAATGAGCCTTCATAATTTTAAATACTTTAATATATTTATGTATCTTTGAATATTTTAAAGAAATTATTGTTTGTTTTTGAGAGAGCTTCTGGATTATAAGAAGTAGACCTATCCTTAAGTTATATCTCAGATAAGAATTAAGAACTTTAATTTAATTAAACACTCTTCTATCTAATAATAACAGGCTCAATAATATTATTTTAAAGAATTTAATAAAATATTAATAAAATTTAACTCGTTATTTCATATTCTTCTGGAGTAAATTCAAAATTAATGGTGTACTAGCTGAGTTGCTCTTCAAATTATTTTTAGAGTTTTTTATCTGTCTTTATTATTTCTGATATCCTACGCAGGAAGCTTTTTTCCTTGGTATGAGGCTGCAATTTAATAAATAATTTTTTAAGTTAATCCTTATCTCTTTTAGTAATTATATCTCTTAAATCTTATATCTTTTTTTTGCTAGCTTCACTGGATATTATTAATTTAAAGTCTAAATCTACTACATAAAAATCTTTTATTTATTTCTAACTAATTTTAACTTGATTTAAGAACCTGTCAACTCCTGAGTGAATTCCAAAGATAACAGGAATAGGGATATCTTTTAAATTTTATGTTATAAATTATTGAGGTATACAATAGATGAATTAGCTCTAATATTCTAAAGGTTTAAGTAAATATTCTAACCCTATCATAAAAGAAGTGAGTAGTGTTAGATTTTAACTACAAATAAAAAGCTTTTATTCAGTCAACGCAATAATGAAAATATTAATAAGGATGTCAAGAGGTAGATATTTAAAGATGTTAACATATATCCACTTAGAGAGAGGGTTAGTTATATTGCTTAAGTGAAACTTACCAATTTAGAATTCACTATCTGGACAACATTAAATCAATTAATCTCTATCTGGTCTTATCGCTTTCAAACTACAAAAAGCTTTAATTAATTAAGGATTTTAAAAAATATTTTTCTTCACAAATTCATAATCATTTTGATGGAGCTTATCTTAATTAACAAAGTAGCATCTCTTATCTGAAACATATTCATGAAATTTAAAAAGAATAGCTTCAAAAAGCATTAACACTGGAAAAATTGTGCAGAAAACGTAAGCAACTTCAAAGAAAACAAATATTCTTATTTTTCTATATGATCCTTTATTGTTATTCTATTGATGAAACACTTCTTTAAATTCAATGTTATCATATTCGTGATAAACATAATTATCAATTTTTTAGCCAACAAAAAAAAGCTTCTTGCTTGAGTTACATTAGCCAACCAACCCATTTATATAATAATTCTTACGATCAAAAATATTATTGTCCCTTTTGTTATTACAGAAAAAAAGTCCCTCTCTACGTAAATGAAAATCTGACTTCATCTTTAAACCTATTTTGCAACTATTTTTTACACGTGTACTTATTTCTTCAGGAATTTAATTTTCTCCATCACATACATATACCCAGTAAGTAACACCATCTGGAAAAATAAATGAATTTCTTTCTATATTTTATTTGCATATTTTGCAATCTTCGCTTTCACAATAGCAATCATATTTGTTAGATTCACTTATGGTGCCTTGCTAAAAACCTAACTTAAAGTGAGTTTATGATTTAATAAGGCCCATCTATTAAAAAAAGCTTGTCTCATTTATTTTTAAATTTTGTAATATTTCAGCTAATTATTCCTAATTTGGACCTATTACATCAAATGACTCAAAAAGTTCTGCTTACTACATTTCTAGTTCTACACTAAGGAAAATACTTCTTTTTATTTGAATGAGAAATCTCCTACTTTTTGATACTTATTATAAATGAATTTTAATTAACCAAAATCTTAAGTTATTTTTGAGATAGCTAAATGTTATTATTTTAAGAATATTAAGTTAATAATTTCTCTTATAATTACTTCGTGCTATTAAAAACTTAGATAATTTCTCCATTAAAATTATTCACTTACTTAAATTTATGCAATTTTCAATTCCATGGTAAGTTTGATAGAAAAATTTAATAGAATAATTTATGAAATATTATTATTAAATATTCATCTCCACCTTTTCACCCATAAAAAAATTAATTAATAAATAAATACTGCAAGACAAAAGCAACTAATTAAAATTTGCAATTATTATGCCCTTGAATTATGAAGATTTGGGTATAATTTATAGTTCTCCTAAATTGCAATTTTTTTCAAAGGTTTTTGTACTTTTTAAAAAATAAGTTAGTTATCGTTTTATCATTTATTTATTACATTCTAGCTTACTTTTTAAAATTAGAATATAATTAAAAAGATGAAAAAAAATTAATTTTGATTTCTTGGCTTAATACATCGTCATAATTGAGTGATTTTAGATTCAGTTAAAAGTTAAATATTTTATTTATGCTTGTAAATTTAAAAAAATTTTTTTAATTAGATTTGTTTAGTTCATTTATTAATTTTTTTGGTGTAAACTTTTTAAAGCATTAATTTTTTTTGCAAATTAAGTTATTTCTTGAGTTTTTTCTAAAAATTAAGATAATTAATTAATTTTTTTTTAGTAAAATAGTATCTAATTATGAAAGATAATGTTTAGTTTATTTGAAAATTTAATTTAAAAAATTTCAATACTTTTTGTAAATTTTTATGAGGTGAATAATAAAATTTATTTAATAATTAATTTTAGAATAATTAAGATAAATTAGATAATACTAAATTAAAAATTTTTAAACAAATGATGTATTGAACATATATTTAAATTAAATGCTTCTATCAACTACTCATACTCCCTTACTTTATCTAGAAATAATAATGAAAATTATTTTTAATGCATATTAAATTAATTAAATGTTAAAAAGGAAGAATTAAAGAGTAGAGTCAATAAAATAATTGCTAAATAAGCTATATTCTTTGATGTTTTAATAAACTTTCTTCATGTGAGCTGAGTGAACTTACAAAAAGTCTCCAGATTCAGTTTATTCTTAATTTTAAGCTTATGCAGTTTAGGCAGGTACATCAAAATTAGGACTAAGATAGAGCTTATACAAAATAAGTCCAGAAAGAATTGCAGGAATGACTATAGTAACAAAAATTTAGAAAGCAACATAAACAAAGCTCTAAATGTAAGCAGAAGTTTTTACCTTAACAGCTTAAAAATTGATTTCACTGCTATCAGTACTAAGAGTCTTAAGGTAGTAAAAACTTTTGAACATAAAAACTTACACTTAATAAGTGATAGTAAAGAGAAGCAATCCAGATTAAATAAAAACTAATACACAACGGATGAGTGGGAAATATGGAGTATACTCCTTTCCAAAATTGCTTTCAATAGCATCAGTAATAGGAGAAATCCAGAGTACTACAGTCACTAAATTAATGACAAGTGTTATGTTGAAAATAGTCATATTCTTTTTATGTTCTTTTAAGGTAAGGTTAGTTTATTTTAGAACCCCTAATTCAAGATTTTCTTCTCTATCTTATATAACACTTTCAAAGGGATCATCATTCTTTTTAGATTTTTTTAATTCTTCTTCCTTTTCAGCTTTTTCTTCTTCTTTTTGTTATAATTCAGCTTATTATGAAAGATTCCATGAATAGCAGTTAGTAAAACGGATGATTGTAGGACTTATAGAAAATGTTATAACACCAATTAAGAAGACACAACCTAACTTGAAGATCAAAACACTAAATTGAGTGTTTTCTGCTGAAGGAGAGCTTGATTTATCATGTATTAAAACATATTCTAAATGCTTGTTTTGACTTAAGTAAGCCTTGGTAAAATCAATTGGAATGATATTCTAAAATCCTATAAAAATAGTAAGTATAATCAAGCTAGTTAAAACAGCAATCCAGAAAGCAGTCTTAACATCTGCACTCTTCCAACCTGCAATTTTAACAGATTTACAAAGATAAGCAATAGTTAATAAAAGAATGCTCAATCCTAAGGCAAATCCGAAATTTAAGTCATTTTTCTCAATTTCAAGTTTCTTAAAGAGAGTAACTCTTAAAGTTTCAGAAATAGAAATCTATCCAATTAAGCATATCAAGAGCATGATGACTATTTCGAGTTCTACACAAAATTTGTATTTGCTGAATAATTTATAGGAGGCTTTCATCATCTTGACAGGAACTAATGGAATTTTCTATTTTAAAAAATTAAAAAATTAGTAAAATTATAAAAAAGTTTATGGCAGAATTCTTTTAATAAGATATAAATAAATAAAAATTATTTTACTCCTCCTTTTTTAGAGTTTTTTTCTTGTTCTTTTCTTGTTTCTTTAACTGCATTCTCATCTGGTGGAAGGAAAGCATATGCGTCCTTAGCTAAAAAGTGCATTTCAGGGTTTATTGATTTAATTCTATTATAAATAAATACAAGAGAACCAAAAATAATTAGATCTAAGTTGAGTAAACCCATTTGTGTAGCTGGTTTTTCTAAATTCTAAAGCTTTTGTACCTTTTTTATTCTTTTTAAATAATTCAATATAACGATATAAATAAATTATATTAAATTTTTTAATTTTGATAAATTTTTAAACTGCTTTTTATTGATTTTTTGTTTCTAAATCTCCACATTTTAGTTCGTCATGCTATGCAAAATCTCCATAAATTAGTTTGTCATTTATTTCTTAAGTAGCATAGTCTAATAAACAAATCTTTTCCAAACTATTTTACAAGATATTGCATAATTTAATAAAATAGAAAGAAATATCTACTTTTATAAATTTGTTAATTTAAAATAATTAATTTAATTTCTAAAATTTATTTGAATAAAGGCAATTATATTTATTCAAATTTTCATTATGAAAACTGTTTAATATCGCATAACAAAAACTGAAAGCATCTAAAAATTAAATAAATATTTTTTTTATCAATATTATTTTTTGTTGTTTTTTTTATTTAGAAATTTTAAAAATCAAAGACTAATTTATTCTCCAAATACTAAAAAAAATTTAATCATTAGTTTATTTTTTACTTCAATAAATTTTTTAAATTTATT